>QTSX02006727.1:0-57568 GCA_014839935.2 Entomophthora muscae | reverse complement strand
TGGCAGTGCACATTATTCTGGGTACCTGGAGCCTCAGAACCAGTGGAATCCTTCTGGATGACTTCCTCAGTAGCGCAGACTCCTTCTATGGTGGTAGGGAACAGAGCCTCTCTGTGGCCCATGGCAGAGAAAAGGGCTAAGATGGGGGGTGTTTGTTCAGGGAACACCTTGAACTCACTGCTAGTGGCGCCATCCTCCTTGAATATTTAAGCTCTTATGGGGATGGCAGCAGTGGTGGTGGTGTCTTTTGGGTTAATAATTGCCATTTCCTTGGCTGTAGATAGGTGGCTCATGTAAGGGCTCTTGAGAAGTTAAACTGCACAATATCATCATACTTTTCCAGACCTTCTTTGAGCTTAGCTTCAATTTCCACTCTACTCATGTCAAGAGGCAGGGCCTCAAAAGAGATGAACAGATTGGTTTCCTTATTATATCTGGTCTGGTTGTAAGAAGGGTAGTCTTGGTGACCTTTCCCTTGGGGTCAGTGACCTTCACGGTAAAGATCTCCTATGCTGCCTGGTCAGTCTCCTCCTTAGTGAGAAAGCCCATGTGACGGTCCACACAGAAGCAGTTTTGCAGGCAAGGGTTGATTTAGCTTCAAATAAAGACGCTATGCTGAAGATTGACAGTGTGTTATTGGTTTATTGCAGGTAGAGGCCTAGTAGGGAATAATGGCTTTTAGGGAAGGTAAGGCCTGGCTAGTAGGTGAAAAAGACTACTAGAGGCAAATTTTGTCCCCACCTGGCAGAAGATATTGACTGCTGTGGACTAGAGGTCCTCACCCAGCAGGGAACTGTGGCTGAAAGGGGTGAGAAATGAGATAGCTCAGCAGGGAACTTTAGCTGCTTTGGGTGGGGAGTGGTCCAGCCTGGTGGGTAGCGTGTGCTACTCAGGTTGGATGTTGTTTAAACCCTGACGGGTAACACAAGCTGCCAGGGTAGGAAGTTTTGCCAGCATGGTAGGTAATTTGGCTACCAGGGCTGTAAGTTTTTAGACCCCTGGTGGGTAACTTGGGCTGCCAGGAAGGGGAGGAGCTCTGAGAGCTCTACGTACCCTGATACACTTACATGAGGTCTGTGAGCAAGAATCCTACCTAACGGACTGGTAGGGTGTCCTCATTTATGTCCCTATTAGAGCTTTGGGGAGAACCCAAAGTAAGCATTGGAGGGAATAGATTTGCTCAGGGGTGTCACCAAGGCAATTGCTTGGGTAAGCAGCAGCAGAACTTGGTGTGATCAGGCCTCTGGGAAGTAAATTTAATTACTTTGCAACTGAAAGCTCAGACTTAATCACCTGGGTGAGTAAAGACAACTGCATAGACTTTAATGATCTATGGTTAGATGAACTAAGTGGGTGCCACTTGCGAGGGCCCAGTCAAACACCAATAACAATGTAGACTCATGCCTGGGTCTACAGGTTTTGGTAACCGGGACTGAGATTTAGGACCAAGGTGGTTCATAGTGTGGGATCAGCAGTGAAGACTAGTAAGAAGGACTGTATGATCATAGTGAAGATTATTTGAGGGACTGTTGGTTCATGTTGAAGTTTGGAAACAAGTTGATTCATGATGAGGAATGGCAAAAGGACTAAAGTATCATGATGCAAGAGTAGCTGATCATGATGCAGGAGCAGACAAAGGACCAAAATATCAGGATGCAATAGTAGCTGAAGGACTGATTTAAGCTGTTTGGTGACTGAAATGGGCTGTTTAATGACTGAGATGGATTGATTGCTGACCAGGCTGAAGATGTTGTTGAAGAACTGGCCAAAGAACCAGAAGATGATGGTGAAGAACTAGCTGAGGAACTTGAAGATGGCTTGGAAGGACTATCTGGACTAAATACAAGAGCTATAATGCTGTTTTTGGATTCTTAAGAAAGAAAGTTATAAGAAAAAAGCAGTTAAATAATGATTTAATACTGCCAATAATATAATATGAAGAAATACTTAATTATCATATTAATTCAAAGAGAGAAAAAGATGAAATAACTTAAAGTGTTTAAACTATAAATTTATTAGGATTGAATTGAGCAGAAGAAAGCTGGAAGGAGGTTGGAAACAGAACAGAGAAACTGTGAAGACAAAGGGTCAAATTTTGCCAAGAACAACTAGGAGAGGTGGAAGGCAAGCAACAGGCAAGTTTGAGGTTGTGAAATGTTGAAGAAAATGCGGGAAAACTTGGAGAAACGTTGAAAAATTGAGGGTTTGAAATTCCCCTATGTAAAACATAGGCAAAAGCGCTTGAGATTTACCAGAGAAAAGTGGCAGGAATTACGGTGAAACTGTTTGAAACACAGAGCAGTTGTTTATCCGGAGAAAGACAGTTTCAGGTTTGAACCATAATTAAGAGCAAGTCATTCAGGTCAACTGTTTGGAAAAACTGTTGAATTGAGGGGTCTGATTGACTGCAAGACAAAATTTATTTTATCAGTGTTTTAAGGGCTTTAACTTAAGAGTTAAAGCCTAAAAATGAGGTGCATAAGCAGAAAATCCTGGGTTTTTATTGGCTAAAGTAAATTAAGAGGTTTAATATATTATATAGAGAGAGAAACTGGATAGTTTAAGCTTTGAAAACCCCAAATTCTTAGAGAGAATTTGGTCTGAAACAAGGAGCTATAAAAGGGGGAGCTATATGAGGCTTTTCAGGGACTGGGTTAAGTGGATTACAAAGGCCACAAGGACTACAGAAGGAGCTAAAGACCAAGCTAAAGGTGCATAAGCCCAAGATACAGCAGCAAGGGCTAAGAATAAGAAGTTAGAGCTGGAACAGAAAGCAGGAGCCCAAGACCAAGACCAAGTACACAGAGTCCAAGAGATTATTAGAGGACTCCAAGTATTAGCAAACCCATATTGTTTCCCATACCCAGGCAATATATCATAAGGTTTCTAAGGGTATCTTCCTTCTGATTGTGAATAAAAGCCTATTACAACCCCTGCCCAAATTTTCTGGTGATCAAAATACAAACCCTATGAGTGAGCTACCCCATATCTTTTACCCTAGTCAAGGGGAGGAAGATGTGTATCATCAAAGTTGTAGAAGGATTGCCACCAGTAAGTCTTCCCAGGAGGAGTGGGAGAAATTAACTAGGCATCTAGAAATGACAGATAGGGGAAGGGAGTTTATAGGAAATGAGTTTACTAAGTTTTTAAAGGACTGGTACAAGCCCACAGAGGAATTAGCGCTCATTGAAGTACAATTTCATGGTGGGGATGCCCGCTTAGTAATTGGAAAAGTACTAGAAGAGTTTGCAGTCATGAAGGTTAAGTATAAACTTCCTAGCAAGCCACCTATCACTGCTAGGAAATGACAACTCCTCCAAGCTGGTCCCTGGCTATGACCCAGGACACATTTTGGGGACTGGTGACCAGGAACCCCACAGCCCAAGTTGAAGAAGCCCTTGAGAGGACTCAGCTGGAGAAAAGTGCCTTTGGGTAGGTGTTAAGTATAGCCTTGGCTGCCTCCTGGAAGGTAGCCAGATCACCTTTGAAGTTTACACTGACCCCATGGGAGACAGGAGACTTGGGAAGGGCACAGTTTATGTCCTCAAACCAACTTTCTGAAGTGATAAATTTTATCCAGCCTTTGGTTAAGATAAAGGGTCCCTTCTTGGTTTTCTTAGTGAATTTGACCAGCTGGTCCTTTAATGAGCACTTCTGCCCCTATACCACCTTAGCCCAGGATCTGATGTTATTAGTTACTATAACTTTCTCTTAATAAAAGTCTTGTTTAAACTTAGAATCTTATTTGCTTTTAATTGCTTTTAAATTATCAATCCAAAAAGTGGTATCAAGCTGATCAAGAAAGGTGTCATGCAAAAATTGAGGATGTCACTTTCAAAGGATCCATACTTAGTTTGAAACGCTGTTTTGGGGATGTCATCTGGTTTAACACAGATTTGAAAATATCCTGAAGTTAAATTGATTTTTTGTGAAGAGCTGGGACCACCAGGGTGTCAAAAAGGCCATCAATTAGGGGCAGGTGATACATGTTCTTAATTGTGACCTTGTTGAGCACCCTGTAGTCTGCAACCAGGTGGAGTCCTTTATCTTTCTTTGCTATGAAAAAGACAGCCATACCAAAATGAGATTTATAAGATTGTATGGGTCTTTTTTCTAGGACTTAGTCAGATAGGCTTTAATAGTGTTGTCTTTTTGTGGTGTTAGGCAGTAGATGGTGCATACTTTTGACACACTTACTTTGAGATTGATTTTGTGTTGAATACATCTATCAGGAGGTAACCCCGGCAGCTTTTCTTGAAAGACATAAGTGAATTCTTGGATTAGCTGTTGTCAAACTGGGTTGTGTTTAAGTGAGGTTCCTACATTCTTGAAGTGGATAATCTTATACATGCAGGCGTTCTAGTAAATTATGCTAGGATGCTTTTCCTCTAATGTCTCATTAATCTTTACAAACACATGATCTCTAATGAGTGTGTCAATGTGAGTTGGGTACATGTGATTGTGTACTTCTCCTTGATATATGGTGAGGATAGTGCTATCCCAGGTGATGTGAGATTTTGTCTTTCTCATCCAATTTAAACCCAGTACTACATCATATCTATATATAGGGCAATGGGAGCACCAAGGGTGGTTTGTACATCCCTTTTTGTACCTGGAAAAGTTTTTTCTCCTTGGTGACTGGTGTGGCCCTGTTGTCTTCCATGATAACTCTCTTGACATTGCTCTGAACTGTGAGTAGTTTCATAAGGTTGGAAAATCTTTTTTCAAATAGGGATTGGTCTTCTCCAGTGTTTAATAGTGCTGTGCTCTGATATCTTCAAAAGTGGAAAGGATACATGAGGAGTTTAGTTCCAGTTTGGGCAGCAAACAGTATATGATTGTTGGAGAGTACTTGGATCATGGTGGTTGAGTTCAAATCTTTTATTCCTGTACAAGTTTTGTAAAGTGGGGGGATTTGGCCTTCCTAAGCACTCCCCTAAGCTTTTCTCTCTTTGGTTGTGTTATCAGTACTCATCTGGTTCAACTTAGTTGCACAATTTCTGCCTTGAGAATGAGTGTTATTGTCTTAGTTGATTTGATTGTTGAGTTGAGTGTGCATCTTTGCTGAGGGGCTCTCTTTCCATTTGTTGATTAAATGTATGTTGTCAGACTTCTATGCAGCTTGTTTTCCTTCCAAAAACATGTCTTAGAGGTTCTTGTAGCAGCTCATGTCAAACTGACGTCTGATGTGTGTGGGGAGGCCATTGTAGAAGCCCAGTTGTGGTCCAGACTCATCAAAGTTGATGGTGCTGGGAGCTCAATTACTATGTCTTCATATGCTGCAATTTACTCCACAATGGTTCCTGTCATTTTAAAGATTCTGAGCTCTGTTGTGATTACAATGTTAGAGTTTTTGGTAAATTTTTCCAAGAAAGTGTGATTGAAAATGTCCCAGTCTTTGTTGTGATCAGGGTGTTGTTCAAACCATTTTCTTACAAAGCAGGAGGTAGCCCCAGTGATGCGTAAAGAAATTTCACTTGCCCAGAGTTTCCAGGGATAGCCCACTTGTGTAAAATTATTTTGGATGCTTTGAACCCAGAGGTTGACATTATAAAAATGTAGCCCTGATAAAGTTCCAATATATGCTGAGTGCAGGTGCTGGAATACAATGTTGGTTATTTTGGTTATGTCAGGGATCGGAGGTGGGTTCAGGACTCCTTGTGTGCTGAGAAAAATGTACTATTTGATTGCTACAAGGATATTGTTGAATGCAGTGTATTCTTTAGGGACATCCTGACCTTCTTTGGATCTTCTCCAGCTGGTGGGGAGTGCCATTTGCTGGTTTCTTTTCTTTGGAGGAATGTTTACTTTAAGTTGTGTAGGTGTGGATAACCTACCTGTGCTACCACTGTTGAGTATATACTTTTTAGAAGTATAGGAAACTAGAAAAATAAAAATTAAGAAGAGATAGATAATTTATTGATATGAGTTTATAGTATTATATAGTATAATGAGAAGCCACATACTTTCCATGTACACCATAGCTGTCACAAGGCCTGACCAAGTAGTTTTCCTCTTAGTACTCAAAAGGTTTTATCTCCCTAATATATGGCCAATTGAAAAGAGTGCCACTGACTTAATGGTTAGTCAGAGAATCATTTGAGGAGCTACTCAGGGAATTACTTTCCTAAGAGGGATTAGCCAAAGATGTTGCAACATAAGCATAAATAAAAGCTCTTCATCAAAAAGCAGTTACAAATCCCTAAAAAGTACTGATCAATCTTACCCCTGATTATATAAAGACAAAATTCAACAGAGAAAAATAAGCTGCATATCAGATTATTTGGGTTGTTTCACAATAAGGAGTTGACTTTAAATATCATTTGAGCTAGCTCTTCAAAGGAACTAAAATGTTTGCAAGTAGAAGAGTGCACCTGCTACTATTTGTGTAGGTTAAAGCAGTGGTGCAACCTGGAAGAAAAATCAACTGTAAGATTTGGCAGCAGTGAATTAGGCATATAAACTGAGGTCAATGACTCTTAAACCTCATAAGGATCACATTATAATTATGAAATTGGAGAAAGAAAGATAATTTTAATATTATATAAAAGAAAGAATAAATATAGCCTTAGCATACTGGCAGGATGACAAGGGATATCTGTAGTAGTATCCTTGATATTCTCCCTAACTGTAGATGACATGACTTTGAAAGACAACTGTACCACTGAAATTGTGTCTTTATATTTTTCCTCTGGAGTTGATACCTCTGATGAAGTTCCAGAATAAGCTGTTTGGTCTAGATTTCTGTTGCCAAGGGGGTTATTTCCCGCTTCACTGTTGCTTCAGGCAGAATTAGAGGTTGGGTTGAGTCAATACCTGAGCCAGAGGGCTTACCAGAAAGTCTATAATTATTGGTATCTTTTACACTTCAAACTAAATAAAAAATATCTTGGTTGGTAATTTTTTATAATTTGATGCTGATTGTCAAGATTTTGGGGTCTTGAGAAATTGTCTTTATTAATGGTCATTGTATGGGGGTTGTTTATAGAGATTGTATGGCATTAATCTATAGCTATCAATTGGGTCTTGGGGTACAGCTACAGCCTGACAGTGTCTTGTTTGGCCATAGGGGAAAATACATGGGGTCTTCAAGTAGACAGCGGCACGCTCTACTTGGATACTTCTGACTACTAGGCGTCAGCTAGTAGTGATACAACAATAGAGATCTTCAATCTCTATCTTCAAGGGTGAATATTCTGCTTGATCTCTAGTCAGGAGAGCACCTTATATAGGGTGGCTAAGCCCTCTTGCCAGATTGTAATCTGACGCTTCCAACTCTTACTAGTCAGCCTATCTGTTTCCAAGACTGCTAGTTTCAGCCTCCAGAGTTAGGCAGCCATGCCGGTCTGGCATGAGACTTAAATAGATTACCAGACCTCAGCTTATCTCATCAGTGTATTGGCAGCATCTTGTTTGCAGTTTATGCATATGCAAGTTTGATACCCTGTCAATTGGGTTTTTGCATCATGCAGTATGTTTCTGAACAACCTTCAATATTAATTCTAGGTTTTGATATGTCTTCAGACGCAAATGTTTGGCAGTAGCCAACTTGCATTATTATTTGTGAACCCTCTGTCTTATTGGCTGATGAGCGTTCTGTGATTATAGTCAGGACTTATCAAGCCTGATTACTTAGGTTCAGTCCAATGAGAAGACCATAATTGGATCAGGATCAATCTTTAGAGTAATAATAAGAGTACTGATTACCCAAAGCTAAGAACAAGATCAGCTGATACTTCTGTAAGTTCAGAAGCTTTATGGCAATTGCTTGTCTTTAACCAATCAGTCAGGAGAATGATGGACAAGTCTACCATACTATTATGAGAGCCTGACACTGATAAATAGCAATGTTTAGATTGGCCAAAAATGTAAAGAAACCCAAACAGTGTACCTATCCTAGGAGAGAAGCAACCAACCTGTATTGACCTGTATCCCTATGAATTTTTACATTGCTCTGAAAAGGGTAAAGATAAGATTGACTCTAAAGTGAAAACTCATCTACACAAATGGTGTAGTATTAAAAACATACCCATAACATCTAAAATTGAACAAATAATAGATCACAATAGTTATTATATAAGCTCTGAGATATCTGAATCAATACAGTTACCCTGAAATTAAACTATATACAAGTAGTCAGAGGTCTTTTGAGGGGTATTTGTTCAAAATTGGAAGTAATATAAAATTTATAGATATCATAAATTATAAATATATTTGGATAATATTTAGAGCCATATTATTATTTTATAAGAAAATATGGGATCATAAGCATCAAACTATAATAAAAAATAAAGAATGAAACTAGACTATACAAAAACTAATAAAGTTCTTATTTTATCTGGATAAAAAGCATGGGCAGAAAGAACAACCAGTATTTGGTGGACAGATAAAGCTACCTCACATGTCAGATGAGTGTGTCAAACTGAAAGCACTTACAGAGCATCCTGATAAGTGACACATACCCAATAGCTCCTGTGGTGGACTATGTGCATATTGCACAATATTCAACTGGATCAGAAAATGACATTACCCCAAAAATAATGATAATAAGTTCTAAATGTTAATGTTAAGCTTAAACTATTGCAACCATGTGCCTAGACAACACAGCCAATAAAGAAGCATTGATTCATTTTGCTCACTGAACCTGAGAAAGGACAAATCCAATTGATATATACTTTAAGCTCCATGCTTAACCTTGATAGGAATATACTTTGCCAAATAAACTCACTTCCCTTCTATCCTTCCAAAAGCTATACCTGTTAAAAATCCCTTCTTAGTTCAGCCACTAAGAAATCCCTAAACAGGCTAGCTAATACACCTGTTTTGGCACGCCCTTTAGGAGTAAAATAAAGCTTAATTAAAAGTCATTAATTTTACCTATTACCAATTTCCAAGGCCACAGATTCCTTAGAGGATCTATCAATAAAGCTCCTGTGTGTATGGACAAAAGTGAATACCTATGAAATCAGCAACAATTAGATATGAAGAAAACCAGAGCCAATCTAGTTCCACTGGAAGAGATTTGAGTACCAATAAAAATCCAGAAGCTTATAAAAAGTGATCTTTCAGAGCTGTGAACAAAAAACACCAAGCAAGAACCTCTGGTATATCTACTTGTCTATAGAAAATATACACCAATCAATATCATGAGTAAGAAATATGAAGCTCCCCTGATTTAATATATATTTCTATATAAGTGATATGATAAAAAGGGGAGGGAAGATGTTTATTTTGGTACCCATTTTAATCCTGACAACATGGCACCGTTACTGATATTTTTAAATAGAAGCTATAAATAAATATCTGGAATGATGTCATATTGTTGGATTTCGGTTCCTATAAATAACGTTGTCAGAATTAAGAGGGTGCCGATAAAAGATAGGCTATGCAATTCAGCTTTAACATTTAAAAAGCTCTTAGAATATTAGGAGCCAAGCTAATATTTAGGGCTTTTTAACCATAGCAGGGTATCCCGGGAAGCCTGTGCTGCTGGGAGCTTTTAGAGGACAGGGGTTAAATAGAGAGATTGATGGTTTATAAGCAACTACTTTTTACTGCGAATCAAGGATAACTATATCGAATAGATGATAGGCAACTTTATTGTAGCTTTAGGACGACACTTACTCTGATGTGCAGACGTTATGTTTTTTATTTGATATTTGCTCTAATATTTATACATTGTTAACAGAAGAGAGGTAGGTTTATTTTAAAATGGTAACATTTCTTAAATTTTTATCAGATTCAACAACCAATCAAAGTTTAGTGTCGGTACGCTTCAGGCTTGGCAAATAAGCTTAACGCAAGGCAACTGATTGATAATTTTTGATCTGGCACTCGAGAAATAATGGCCCAGATGTCTTTAAGGAGATGGGAAGTGGCGCCGGATTTAGGGAGTTCGGGTGGCACCCAAGAACATAATGGAAGGGCAGCTCCACTGGCCTTGGGCCATTATATACCATTCCCATATGTAAAAAGGTTTCATCCCTTAAAAAGAAAAAGGTGCGTGCCAGGACAAAGTGAAGCACGGCATTCGGTGGAATTTAAGCTGCGGCAACAGCGCAGGCCCGATAGTTTAAAATCCATTATAAGGAAGAGTGAAATTACCCGACAGGGGAATATTCAATACTTGGGGTTTGTTTAATTTTTAAAATTTATTTGGAAAATAAAGGATATCATTGATTAAGTTGAACTTGGATCATCCAAAATGCCATCGATTATGATTTTATCAAAAGCGACGAAGGCTCAACTTCCAACGACTAGCCATGCGCTTCTGTGGCAGCCTGCATTTTTCGGAATTCTGATTTCAAGTAAGCAGGATTAATTAAAGATGCTCAAATCTCTGTGGCATTTCCGAGAGGAAATCTTTGTTTCAATCCTTGTTTCAAGCAACCTGCAGCTTAAGGTTATATTGGACTCGCACCATAAATAGGTAGCGCGTGGCACGCCCCATCTACCAATCAGAGCGGTTGGCATAAATTGGCTGACAATCCAAAGTTAATTATACTGATCATGGCGCTGTTTATTCGATTTGCGCAGCAGTGATTGGCTGCACTTTGATCTTCGGACCGGACTGCTAAATTCTTCTGACTTGTAATATAGCAACCCCTTTAACAATTTAAACACAAGCAACTGTTGGTTAACAGTGCTGCATTGTTTGATCTCACGAGATTACTTTAAATTCCAATCCTCCCGCCACGTTTAGGCAGAGCTTAATCTCGGTCAAACGCTTTCATGCGAACAACTCGCCCCAGCAGATTTAAAGCTGTTTCACGCCAGTATCCTCCACAATGCATTGTTCACACCCCTACAACCAACTCCCTCCCATCCGCGGAATCACTCACCTGGAAGCCAACGTCCGCCTCCCAAGCCTCAAGGCAATCATGTGGGAGGTGTTACGCCCCAGACACACGGCCCCCTTCCAAACCGATCCACCAAAAGTATCCCTCTCCTTCAAACGAAGCCGCCGCCTGTTCTGGCAAATCAACCGCATCTACAAGTGTCGCTACCCTGGCTGCAAAAAGGCTTACGGCGCCATCAACCATCTCAACACCCACATTGTTTCCCAGAAGCACGGCCGAAAAATGACCACGAACGATTACATATCCTTTTAAATATACAATAAATTTTTATTCTTAAACTATCGTCGGTTAAGTATATTACATGTACCATCGCTAAGCCATCTTGCCTAACTTCCTTAATCCAATCTTCAAAATCGTCTTCTGAATATAGATACAGCAATCTTTAGATTTAGTTTCCAAACCTTTGGCGCATTCTAAGAAAACAAAGAGTTCTAACTTCAAATGTAATACATTTAAAGCCACCAACCATCCCCATTAAATGTTGATTTTAAACGATTCAAATACCCACGCCATTGAATCATTCCAAACTCTTTTGTTTAAGGCTGATTAAATGGAACCTTCAATCCAATACCGCGTTTGGATTGCATAGCCAAGCTCATGTGATAATCGCTTTCCCGATTCCTAAGCCCTGCTGGTGAGTTTAAATTCTGAGATACTTTTTAACTATACATTCAATGAAGCGTTGAATTATAATCTCTTTTACATCTTCAACTCCATAGTTTGGTTATATGAGAACCTTGATATACCGTGTATTGCTAAAATCTTTATATTTATGGGGGTTTGTTCGATCATCTTTTAAAGGTATACGTTGAAATCTATCCAAGAGAAGATAATTTTAATGAATATCTCACCTTTAAATATAAATGAATTGTATAATGTATAACTTTATAGTCATAAATAGGAGTGAGATTCGACTACTCCTGCAAGCCACTTATTATTTCAAAACAGGTTGATGTGCAAATGGCAACTTTATAAATGCCTTGATAACTGAGCCACATAGGTTCAACATGATTTGTGTTTATTTTAATCACTAGCTGTATAAAATATTTTATAAAATCAATTAGATCTTTGTATCAAAATTGATGCGTCGTTATAGTACTTGGCTTTTTGATAAGCTAGTATGTATAAAGTGCACTTTTCTACGTAAACTTGATCAGTCAACGTAAAAAGAAACCGTCAAAGATTACAATTAATATGAATGTCCCTAATAGCTAAAGTGTTTGGGATCTTTAGTCTGGATTTAGATCTAAATGGTACATGTTATTAACGATAAAATACAGCACGATATAAATATCTAAGCCGCTATGCCTGAAGTCTAGTTTCACGGGTAAGCCATTGGAACGGAAATCGATCAACCAGGAGGAAACTGAGGCTGATAATAACATACTTTTATTTCATACTAAGATGCTCAATGAAGATTTGTTGATGAGCCAAAAAAGAATAAAGTTGCGCGGGATAATGTTTAAAGATCTTACAACTAAATTTGAATAGAAAGGATTCCATATCACTGGTCAAAGCATACCAAGAACCAATCATGCTATATGATTCCTTAGTCTTCTAGATGCTATTGGCTCTTAGCAGCGCTTTAACCTTATATACCCCTCATGTATGGCGCTGGCCTTTATTGTGAGGAAACCCCTCATGATTAAGCATAACCTATATAATAAACTTATCAACTTGAGCCCAAGACCAAGGCTTGAGATTGTATTACAACCTCAATATCCTAATAGTCAAGAATACATCTATTCAAAAACCAGGAAAATGACTTGTTCAAGTTTGCACAAGTATCAGTTTTTTAATACCCCAATAATGTAAATGTTAAAACCTATCTTGACTCTTATACACTAGTACCTAGCAGTGGGGAGATACCGATCAAACATTTACAAAAAAATCCAAATCCAAGCTAGCCAAAACCCCTGACAAAGTTGTAGCTATAACTTGCAAATAAGTTGGTATCTTATTGTCAAAACTGTGGGGTCAACTCCTGGCAAGATTCCGCACAAGTGGATCTGTGCCCCTCAAATTAACTTCTCCATGGCCCATAACCAAATACAGAAGTCAACTCAAATGACCAAATCCAGCAACAAAAACCAGTGACAATCCCAGCCCAGTGGACATCTCAATTTGGCACTTCACTCATTACAAGGATCACATCACCCTCTGTTGAATCCAACTGACTGATTTTCCTAATATTGCTTCTTTTATAATGATTCACCTCAGCTATATAACTCATATATCTCAATAAGGATAATGGTTTATTTCCCAATAATTTTTCCCCTTGTAACTCTGCTAATACAGCACAGTTACAATATTGATGGATCAGGTAATTTCTCCATCCTACCTTTCTTCTCATATTTCCTCATGTTACCTGTACTTGTTGTGGTCAACAAATATAAAAAATAATCATGTCTGGGGTCCCCTTAGATTGGATGCCATATCAGCTCAGAGATTCTTCCAGGTGTCTGCTGCCATGCCTCAAACCACTGACAAAAGCATCATGCCTGCCCACGTAGTCCAGCAACTCTGCTACACCGCCTTGGAATCATTTGCTGGAGCTAATGATAACAATGTAATAGCATGGATCCAATCCAATCAAAATAAGAAGACACAGATAGAGTTCCTTACTTTTTTATGGATTGCAGATATCCCTATTTGCCTGACCCACAAAACAGGCATCTGGTACAACCTGTGGCACACAAACCACACCAAGACTTCTTGGCCATATTTTTAATAAAGGATACTGCCCTCATAATTATCTGTCAGATTAAGAACTTGATGCAGACTGGCATAGTGAAGGAACTAACAAGTGCCTATTAGGAGTTATGGTTGTGTGTATCCTCATGAGGTGGTGTTTGACAACCCAGCTACACATCAATGTACTATGACACTCTAAAGTTGTATATAATGAGGCACGTAAACCTGGGCCAAGTAACCAATCTGCAAAGCTTATAATGTGAAGCAGAGAAAGCAGAGCAAACATCCAATGCGCTTCACAAGGTGCAAACTGGGAAAAGATAAAGACCTAAGGACTCTCATCCCTCAGGATGGTCCAACTGCCCTCTGCCTAACAACAGCAAAAATGTAAACAATAAACCTTAAGGCTTCAATGGCCACAGTAATGGGAACAATGGCCAGTCTAATCACACTCACTTCAAATTTACCAGCACTCAGGATAATCTGGATGAGAGAAAAGCCCAAGGAGAGCAATAATTAAGCCAAGCTCTCCCCACCAACCTTCTGTTATTTCAAATGATGAGTACTGTCTGGAGAAAGTGGATTGGCGCCCTATGATTCAGGTTCCTTCAGGAGATCTGGTACTCAACACTATTGCCAGACACCCCAATAAACTGATGACTTATCTTTTCTGCCTTTGAAGTTACTCAAGCTCAGCACTTCTGTACTCAGGTTCAGACTGTACCCTTGTTGACAGCAACTTTATGAACAAGTTCAAGCTAGCCACCATTTTTTTGGTTTAAGACTGTGGTTTTAGCTGATGAACATAAAATTAAATTTATTTGAGAGACTACCATTTTCCATCACACTAGAGAACCTTCACTCCACCATCCATGAACCTGACATTGACTTCCCCATTTTGATGCTGTACTTGGCTTAAATTGGTTGACACAAAAAATCCTTACATTAATTGGGTTACAGGGGCTCTAACCATCAAACAGGAAGGCATCAACCACCAAATCTATCCCAATACCCTAGATCAACTTTTACAAGACCATGAGTTTATGCGCATAACAGAAACAAAATAAGAGAAGGAAAAACTAAAGACAATTACCTGGTAATCTTGTCAATATGAAGTCATACACTTCAAAGATAAGCAAGACACTATCACGCCGCAAGACAGAGAGATAGGTGCCCAATATCCAGAACTCTTTGAAGAGACTTTACCAGGGCTCTCACCTAAAAAGCACATAAAACACTCCACAACTCAAAGGAACAGTATATAAAGCACTCCCTATATACCAACTTACCCAAACAAGGACAATGTGCTCTGTGCCTACATTGATAGAAGTCCTGGAAAAGGGCCTCATCAGACTGTCACAATATCTCTTTAGGGTTGCTTTATTCTTCATGGCAAAGAAGGACAGGTCCCTGAGACTAGTCACTGACTACAGGTCCATGAAAAATTCATTATAGGAAGCAGCTATCCATTACCACTCATCAACAATCTTTTTGACATCCTAGGTGGTGCAACTTTATTATCTAAGATTGACTTGACAGCTGCATACAACCAGATCCAAATCAAAGAGGAATATCTCCCCAAGGCCATTTCCAAACTAAGTAAAGTTCATATAGTGTGTTGTCCTTAATTTTGGAATGATCAATGTGCCCTTAACCTTTATCACACTCATGAACAAAGTGTTTTCCCCTTACATAATAAAACAAACCCTTCTGTACCAAGACAATATTATTGTTTACAGCCTAACCTTAGAACAGCATCATAAGTTTTTTAAGAGGTGTTTACTACACTGGTATGACACAGACTTCTAGCCAAACCATCAAAGTGACAGTTTTATTGCAAACAACTTCCCTTCCTAGGACATGTGATATCCAAGGACAGCATCAAGCCTGATTCACAGAAAATCAATCCATCTGCCAGATGCCTCCCCTAAGGACAAAGAGAAACTCAGGACATTACTAGACATGATGGCTTAAATGTGTTTGTTCATTCCTGACTACAGCTTACTAACAGCCCTCTTTTCTGCCATCATGGAAATAAAATCCAAGTTTGTCTGGACTCCATAAAATAACCTCTGCTTCCCCTGTCTTAAAGAGAATTTATTGTTAGCACCTAACCTGCAGTATCCTAATAGAGATGGGGACTACCAGATGGAAACCAACGTCTCAGATACCTCCATAGGGGGTATAATCTGGATTGAGACAGACTCTGGAGAATTCCTGCCAGTGATTTACAAGTCCCGCAAGCTAAAAGACAGTAAGTTTTGCTATCAATCCACATCAAGGAGCTATTTGAAATTGTAAACTGTATAGTTAATGTTGCTGCTATCTCATAAGGCAGGAAGAATTTTCAGCTCTCAAAGACCAAAAGTTCTTTATCTATTTCAAGACACAAGCAAAGCTTCTACCACAGACAAGCACACTAGATGGTGATCCTTGAAAGATTAAACATGAACATCCAGTATTATCCTGTATCATATTTAGTTACAACTGACGCCCTATCACAACTTTATGTGCAAGCCTCAAGGTGGAAAAATAAATTGGTCCCTGATTGGCCACTTCTGGTATTATAAACCAAGGACAAAGGCTTCCCCCTGGGCACCATGGTCAGAACATGTGATACTGTCAAGAAAAAACAGTTGTTCATCAACCTCTGAAGAATGTTACAATGTAAGATATCAGTCAAATTAATTATCCCATATGTGTCTACACATCAAAGAGTGGAAATAATCTTACGCTATCACAGAGATATCAGCCACACTAAGAGCCAGAATCTCTACAATTTCTTTAAACACAAAGCATGGTGGCCAACCTTATACTGGGACTTAAAAGAAGTGCTCAACCAGTGTGAAATATATGAGAAATTTGTCAAGAGTGTTGAGTTTATACTTCTGGGAAGTATAATAAACAAAATAAAGGGGAAGATTAAGAAGAGAATGATACTTTATTGGATATGAATATAAGATATTATATAGTATCATAACAAGCCACATGTTGTCCATGTACATTACAGAGATCATGGGGCTTATCTGAGTAATGTTCCTCTTGAGTCATGAGTCTTAATCAAGTTGTGTTCCATTTAGGACCTGGATTGAGTGATCCCCAACATAGATGGTTAACTGATAATGGTGCCACCAGTTTATTGCCTGGGCAGTGAACCACTCGGTGAGCTGCTTGGTGATTTACTTGGGGCATTAATTCCCCAAGAGGGGGTAATCAAAGATATTGCAATAAGAGCAACACATTACCAAATTTCATGATCTCTATATGTAGCCAGCTACCTTTCAAGGTATGGGCACTAGACATTGTAATTCCTATGCCAGGGAAGGGCAACAACAAGGAATATATAATCACTGTTATCAACTTAGCCACATAATGGCCAGTGGCGCAGGCTACCAAAGCCCACACTGGTAACAACTTGCACAGATTTATAGGCAAGGAAATAATATCACAAATTTGGAAAGCCAGAATTATTGCTCATCAATGAAGACAGGGAATCAATCTCCAAGGACACTAATGTCTATCTCACCAAGCAGGGCATGAAGCACACAGTGACCACCCCTTATCAATCACAGGATAAATGCAGAGTCAAAAGGTTAAATGGCAACTTAGTGCAAGCCCTTGTCAATATCACTGCCAGGAAGCCTGATAATTGGCCCAAACAGCTAGCAACTGCCCTCCTTGTGTGGCTTACCTGAGTAAACAGATCCACTGGAAAAAGCCCTTTCAAACTAGTATATGACATAAAGCCAAACATTTTTCAAGCCCTTTCAGGGCCAAAACTAGAAAACCACACAATATTCCTCTTAGATCAGATCCCCATGTCATAGAGGCAAATTGTTGATCAAGCAGAGAGAGAAAACAAGCATCTACAAAAGACATTTGTCCCTCTGAAAGTCAGACATGAAGTTGGTGATAAGGTCTGGGTAATTAATACTGACAAGAGAAAACTAAAACCAGAGAAAGTAGGCTCCACCATTGTTCTAAAGATAAATAACAATAATAATTACCTGGTATAAGGCTTGAGCAAAAGGAAACAAGACAAATTCCTGCATCACAACAGACTCTGCCCATACAAGGCTCAACAGAAGCAACACAAGACCATTATACCAGCAAACAAACAACAACTGATATAGTATGGAGCCCACACTATGACAAATTCCAGAAGAACTTCTCACAGGTAGGTCAAACTTCAGTCAGGGGGTGTCAAAACTGTGGATTCAACCCTGGAAAAGTTCTACACAAGAGAATCTGCTACCTGCAAGCTGAATTCTTCATGACCTGTAGCCAAATGCAGAAGTCAAGTCAAATTAATAATTCAGCAACAAGAACCAGCAACAATCCCAGCTCAGTAGATTTATCAATTTAGAGCTTCACTAATTACAAAAATCACACCAATTCCTTCCAAATACAGCTGATTGATCATCACAATCTTGTTTTTTATAATTATTCACTATACTTTATATAAGCACAACTGAGAATATCAGATGTTTTTCTAGTAAAATAGCAAATATTAAGACATAAATTCACTTTCAAGTATAAAATTTAATCCAAAACTTACTAGATATGCTTAAAAATATTAGTACTATCTAAATAAATTAAAAAATGCAAAAATTAACAGTGAAAAATATGAAAGCAAAGCAAACAAGTTTTATTCTTCTGGCTTTTTAGCCTTCTTAATATTGGCCCTTTTAGCAGGGAAGTTGCAATTAGCCCAGATTCTGCTTGGGTTTAGACTTCTTGTACTTCACCTTGGTGGCAGTCTTGGAGGCTTTGGCAAAGAGAATGGAATTTGTGGAAAGCTTAGTAAAAGTGACCTTTTTGGCCAGATCTTGCAGCGTAGAGATAGTTTTCACTTTTTAATGCTAGAGAAGGACAAAAAACTTGTTGAGCTTGGGTTGAACCCAAAAGTTGGACTTGAAGTTCCTGTGATAGACCTCAATAGCAGACTTAGTCTCAGATTCCTGTTAGCAGCAGATCAGTAGAAATTTCAGGATGTCTTGTCCCAGGCTTAACCTTGATGTTTGATGACTACCTTACAAATCCACTGGGCTTAAAGTACTCCAGTAAAGTACTGAAATCCGTGTGCTTTACTATGTAGGAACCTTTGGATAGAACTCTGAATCCCTGCGCAAAGTAAAAGGGCTTTAAAAAAGCCTGAGCACTGAAGTGTGCCAGCACAAATTTTTAGTCATCCAAGGTATTCCTGTAGGTTACCCTAATTAGATCAGCATTGGCTTGCCCATTGCAAGCAGCTGCCTTACAGAAATATAAGTGAAACCCCTGCACCTTACTATCAAACAGATGCTCATATGTATTGAACTGAGAAGGCTCAAAGTTTATTATGCATATTTGTGGGCCAATAGCTCTTAGCTTTACCTTTTTCTTGGTGTTTATATTGACATGGTCTTTGTTGACATCAACAGGATTGATGAAGGTACAGAATATGGACTTTTCAGTATTTTTTTTATTGACAGAGTGTAAAGAGCACAGAAGAGGATTAAGAAAGCCCTGGTTTGAATGGCTTCAGTGGCCCCAGGGAGGATAAAAAACACAAGTGGAATAACCTGAATGTCTATCTGGGCATTTAATAACCAGAGCTAGTTGAAAATATGGGGCAAGTGGAAAAGGGTTCATCAATTTTTCCAGGTTGACACCTTCTTTCAGCTCCATTAAGTTCTTTTGGATGGCATAGCAGATTATATGCTCCTTGACAATTGGCACATTATCATACAAAAGAAAATTTATTACCTGCCAACTTTTTGAGCTTGTGAGTGAGTTTAAGCTTAGAAAAGTATCAGAGGCCTTGAGAGGAGGGGTTTGTTGGCAGAGCGCTTGTCACTTATATAATTGACTAGATGTTCTTGAGTTGGACCCAACTTGAGATTTCTGGGCTTGAGATACTATAGGGCCTTGATGACCAGATTAAATGCATTATTTTGGAGTAGGAAGGGGTTACTTTCATGCAATACTACTTGAGCATCCTTGTGATAAGGTAATTGGGGGCTTAAATATGTGTTCCCCCTTCTCAGCAGTAACCATTTCCCAGCCTTCAGTTTTAGGTGGACCCCACAAGACTTATCCGTACAAACAAAATGCTTGATTTTGGTCTGCTGCCTTTGATTCTTATAATTACAGATGCATTTATCAGCAATGTACCAAGGGCAACCCTTTACCAACATAATTAAGAAATAACAAGGGAAGCACTTGGAAACTTTGAGCTTCCTTTTTTTAAAGGGAACACAGGTTTATTAAGGTTCAGAGACAGCATTTAAAAGGAAACGTGGCTGTGAGGGGAGGGAAGTGAGGGATATAAGAGGAAGGGGTAGCTGTCTGCAGGCCCTCTGTGTGCCTGTTTCTCCATTGAGTGACTCCCTCAACTATGAGGTGGGATGAGTCAACAATGGTATCTATAAGTTTCCTGTTCCCAGGAATTGGGTGGCCAAATTTTTCTGTACAGATCATAGTATTGTCCATTAGGGAGCGTAATTTCTCCTTCATGAGTGACACCAGGTTAGGTCCATTGTCAAAGATTAAATCTATACAGGTAATGTGGATGGTCCACATTGCAAGATGATAAGCAACTGCTTGAACTACTGGGGGTTCCTGCTTGAGACTCCTCATGAAGAAGATGTCAAACTGTTGCAACCAAGTTTATAGACTTGCCTGCTAATGTATCTTACAATACACAGGGGGCGCTTGATGAATTGCCCTTTGACGTATCTAACAACATGAACTAATCTGATGGCAATATCAATTGGCGGGTACTTCATCCAAACTAGGAGCACTACCAATTTGACTTGCTGATCCCCGCACAAGTTATTCCTCGGCTTCAAACCTTACATGGAACTTCCCACCATGCCACCCCCGTGTGGCCTTGTGGCTTTCCCCATATGGTGTATTAATCACAATATTCTACAATAAAAAATACCTTATTCTTATTATTCTGTCCTTTCTATTGGACTTTTCTCTTTCCCAATTCCAAATACTGAATTCTCATTGGTTCAGTTGCAACAGTGGTAGCAGCGGTAAGTTTACAACCTACCTGAAACAAAATTCCCCCAAGAAAGAACAGAGTATGGGCCGTATGGCTACTCCCCAATAAGAGACCTTCCTGCCAATCCCCAAAGGAGACATCCCCAACAGGTATGTCATCTATCAAGACCAGTTAGTTCTCAACACCGTGTACAATTGGCTCCACCTCAGGCAGCCTGATGCCAGCGTCACCCTGCCTCAGTCAGACCTGTCTCAGCGCATGCTCAACCTTCAGCTAGAATTCTTTGCTGGTGGCGTCAAAAGGGCCAACATTATCAGTTGGCTCCAATCTACTGAACCCGCCTCCATCAGGTTCCTGAGCCCATATGAGTTGCCACTGCGTCTGGATGCCTCACAGGGCCCGCCTCTGTGTGGTTCACCAACTGGGCCAGTCAAGAACTTGACGTTACCTGGGTGGCATTCCAAGACACTGCCAAGTCCCGCTACAGCAAAACCTTCTCCCTCATTGTTGTGGGAACTCCTCTTCTAGTAATCAAACAAACTGGTTCCGTTTCTGTGTACCTTGCTGCCTGGAAACAAGCTCTTGCTGCCGCCCCCAAAGCCGTGACCAACAGAAATTCAATGCTACTCACTCTCATTGTCAATGGGTTAAAACCCCATATCTGCAAGTGGGTCCCCGTAGGTTGCTGCACCTCCATTGATGACTGCTATAAGGCTATTGTGGAGGCTAACAACCAGGCCTCAATGGGCTTCTGCTGTACCAGTGACACTCCATCCCAACCACATACAACACCTGGCAATGGCCACAATCAAGTAGGCTGCCACCAGCCCTGTCAGCAGGATAATGGGACTAAACGCCCCCACAAGGGGGAGCTTCAGCTAGCGCAGATCAAGGATCAGGGAAAAGCCCAGGGATTGTAGCAATGAGAGGCCTTGCAACCCCATCTGACCCATCCTCTCAATCCCTGCTTGCAAAAAAATCCCTGCGACTACAACATTCATGAAGTCAAAACCCTGGATGTCTTTCAAGTCCAAAGTGACAACCCCTTATTGCAAGCAAGTCACTCCTCAAATAAAGTAACACACTTGTCCTATCCCTTCTGTTTCTGTGGGAACACCCACAAATTACTGATAGATACCAGGGCCAACCACACTATGGTGGACCGGGCGTTCACCAACTCTCAAAAATTGGACCAAGTGCCCAGAAGGTTCAAAGCAGTACAAGTAGCTGACTCCTGCAGAGTTTCAATCACCCAAGATGGTACCCTTCTATGTGAGAATGGGGAACGTCCAGGTTAAACTCTCTGGGCCAATCATGGCAGGGCTCAGCCACAACGTAATTGCTGGCCTTGACTGGCTTTGGCACAACCGTCCCTACATCAATTGGGATACCTCTGTCATCACCCTCAACAGAAATGGGGTGGGGTTCCAGATTTACCCTGTGGAAATGAGCAAGTTACTCCATGATACTGTGTTTGTCAGAATAACAGAGACAGGCTTGTACAATTTCAAGGGGGGAACTAGACTTTAACCAATGCTCAGTTGAAGTTATCTGTTCTGAATCATCTGTGGTCCTTCCCTTGACCTCCTCATCACCACCAGCGCTTGCTGCACTCCTTGAGGAGTACAAGGATGTATTCAGTGAGACACTTGAACAACTACTGCCTCCCCTGGGAGATCCAGCACGCTGTACAACTTCAAGGATTGTTACCTAAAGCACAACCACTATACTGTATTACACCAAAGGAAGATGATACCCTCTGCCAGCACCTTGTGGACGCGCTTGACAAGGGCTTCATTTGCCCCTTGATCTCTCCATACGGGGCAGCTGTCTTCTTTGTAGCTAAGAAGAACAGGTCCCTTTGCCTGGTCACAGACAACCGCGCCCTAAATGTGGTGACAGTTAAGAACAAGTACCCCCTGCCGCTGATTGACAACCTGTTTGATACACTCATAGGTGCAAAGGTCTTTAGCAAGATTGATCTCACTGCGGGGTACAACCAGGTCCGCATTGCACCAGGGGATGAGGCAAAAACTGACTTCCGCACACGCTACGGGTTGTTCGAGTGTTGTGTCATGAACTTTGGAATGACCAACGCTCCTTCTACCTTTGCCATGTTGATGAATAAAGCATTTGAGGAGCTGATTGGAAAGTGTGTGGTTGTGTACCTTGACAACATTATTGTCTTCAGTCAAGATCAAACCACATACCTCCAACACCTCTGTGCTGTCCTCAACACCCTTCAGAAAAACCAACTAAAAGCTAAACCCTCCAAATGCAAGTTTCTTAAGCCAGAGCTGTTATTCCTTGGGCACACCATCTCTGCCCAAGGGATAAAGCCTGACCCTGCCAAAATCAAGGCAATCACCAGCATGCCGCCCCCCACTGATGCGGGCCAGGTGCAGACATTCTTAGGCATGGTTGCCTACATGCACAAGTTTGTTCTCAATTTCAGGGAACTAATCGCACCTCTCACTGAGCTCCTCAATACCAAACAGCGCTTCCATTGGACCCCCTCAGAGATCAAGCCTTTGAGAAGTTGAAACAAAGGCTCACAACAGCACCAGTACTGCAGTTCCCCAATCAAACCTGTCAGTACAAACTTGAGACTGATGCCTCTGGCAAGGCAATAGGGGGCGTGCCAAGAGTAGAAACTGACAATGGCGTCTTCCTCCCCATGGCGTATGAGTCCAGGAAACTTACTGACTTGGAACAACGCTATCCCATCCATGATAAAGAACTGGTAGCCATTGTACAGTGTCAAGAAGTGGCGCTGTTACCTAGAAGGTGCTACCTTCCCATCCTGCATTCTAACGGACCACAAGTCACTTCAGTACTTTAACACACAATCCCATTTGATACGCCGCCAAGCAGGATGGGTTGAGTGTCTATCCCCTTACCAGTTGCGCATCAAGTACAAGCCTGGAAAGGAACTTGTCACAGCTGACACTCTTTTGCAACTCTACATAGCGTCCATCACTGAAGACAATGGTTTGGATCCAGATTAGCCCATGCTTTACCTCCACTCTGAGGCAACTTGCTATGAGGGCCTTAACTTGGTAACCATCTCCAAGTTGAAGGACAATGAAAGTCAGTTCACCACTAATGCTGGTAACGTCTGCCATTGGGCAGAGACTGGTGAAAAGACGCCTTACATTCCCACCACGCAACAAGGGGACACAAAACTGCACTACCACCAAACTCCAGGTCACATTAGAGGGTGTAACCTCTTTGAGATCATGAAATGGAAGGTTTGGTGGCCGCACATGTGTCAAGACATCTTGGACCTCCTCAAATGTGTGTGTTGTGCAAAAGAACACTTCCAAATCTACACCCCCCAAGTCTGTCCTGCCCATCAAGGCCATGGAACCCTTCAAGCAGTGGGTCCTTGACATTATGGGGCCACTTCCCAAAGACAGACTGGGAAAGAAGTACATTATCACTGCCATCAATTACTTCACTTGCTGGCCAGTGGCCTGGACAACAACCAATCACACTGCCACCACCATCACCCGCTTTATTGGCAAGGAAATTGTGGCCTGCTTTAGGCAACCCAAACGTCTCATCATAGATGGCGGCCCCAAACTTGTTGGGCATGTCATGAAGGCATACTGCACCAAGAATGCACTCCAACGTATAGTTATGACCCCCTACCATCCTCAAGCCAATGGGCGTGTGGAACGGTTAAATGGCTCACTGGTTTAATTGATTGTCAAGTTCTCACAAGAGCACCCTAACACTGCATGGACTGAACACCTACCCACCGCTCTACTTATCTTGCAAGCAAGAATCAACAGGGGCATAGGGTTATGTCCCAGCACCCTGGCCTTTGGAACGCCTGACAGTCTGACAGGGGTTGAACAGGGAAAGTTATGGTACAAGGTTCCTTACAAGCTTCCCCTAGTAACAACCCCATTCCTAGACCAATAGTGTGCCATAGCCCAGGAAATTGAACACAAGCGGATTGCAGGAGGGACAAAGCATCTCAAAGCTAGATACGCTGTAGGTGACCCTGTCTACACCCTCAATCCCAATTCTGCCAAGTTGGAACCCAACCACCTAGGGCCCTTCAAGATAGCTGCAGTCTATGACAATCACACTTATCAACTTGAAGATGCCCAAGGAAACACCAAGAAGCTTCACCATGATTGCTTGCGCCCCTGCTGCGCCATCCCTACACAAAAGCTGTTTGTGCGGACCTTCCCAGACCTTCTGCAGACTACAGTCTTGGTGTCTGACAACAAGCAGGGGGCAAGGGAGGTGTTGCAACCGTGTTTCTAGACTTGCCTGCTAATGTATATTACAATACAAAGGGGGCGCTTGATGAGTTGCCCCTTGACGTATCTAACAACATGAACTAATCTGATGGCAATATCAAATGGCAGGTACTTCATCCTAGCTAGGAGCACTACCAATTTGACTTGCTGATCCCCACATGTGTTATTACTTGGCTTCAAACCTTACATGGAACTTCCCACCATGCCACCCCCATGTGACCTTGTGGCTTTCCCATATGGTATATTAATCACAATATTCTACAAAAAACAATACCTTATTCTTATTATTCTGTCCTTTCTATTGGACTGTTGTCTTCCCTAATTCCAAATACTGAATCCTCATTGGTTCAGTTGCAACAAAACTTTGGTTGAAAATAGACAGAGAGGTTTAGCATGTGGACATCTTCTGTTCAGAACTGTAACACAACTATACAACTAAAGAATTTGGGCTCCAGATTGGCATCTTTAAATGGGCAAAGCCCACACTGGCAAATTGGGTGATCCACCGGGAAGGTTGACTCACTCCAGAAGGCCTCATTGAACAGTCTCCAAGTCAGAGTCTGTGCACCTGTTGTCACTATTGGTACTTGCATCAGAGTATCCATTTCTTTGGGGGTGGTTGTGACCAGCCTTCTGGCTTCTACCCACTTGCAAACCATCTTGGGGTATTCTGGTTTGGGCTTTGGGTCCTGGACAGCCTTCTTCCCACACTTGGACACCACTGTCTTCTGGTGTGTGACAATGCTCTTCATATCCAGATTGTAATTGATCTGTCTATTTCTATCTGCCAGATGCAAGCCCTTGAGGTCCCAATTCTATGGACCAGCAGGATCAAGATTCTTAGAGATTTCCCATTCATTGACTCACATTATTGCCAAGCAGCGGTGCCAATACTCTGGAGTGTCTTTGGGGGGTGTGAATCTCTTTATCTTCAAGAACCATTGTCTTATTCCAAAGGTTGAAGAGTTGGGTATCTGGATAGCCCACACCCAGTTTACTGCTCTTCCTGCTGCTTGTGAATCATTATGGGCATCCAGTAGTTCCCTTAGTCCTTTCTCCCACATCCTTTGGCAATTCTGGACATGATCTATCAGACCCAGTCCTCCTGCTGACTGGGGAGAGAGACCACTGACATTTTTATGGGGGTCATATTGGGAGTACCCCACAAGAAGTTGCAGGTCATGGCTGACACCTTCTTCTCAAAAGCTTTGGAGAAAGTTACAATGTGTGCTACATACCACATCTTGGAGAACATAAAGATGTTCAGGGCGGTAACTCATCCAATTACATTGAACCAGAAATGGCGCCACCTGCTGATATTGTTAGCAATAGCCTTAAGGTGAATCTATTCATTGGTTGGCAGATCAATATCCATAGAGTTGAACCACACTCCCAAGTATCTAAAGACTTCACGGGCTGGGATAGGTGTGAGGCCATGCAGTGGTGCAAAGTTTGGCATACCTATTTTAACCAATGTTGTCTTCTTTATGTTAACCTTTGCGTTGGATGCCCTCTGGTAGAGCTCCAGAAGGGCTATCAGCTTTTGTGAGTTATCCTTTGTTGTCAGGCCAACAATAGTGTCATCTGCAAAGGCAGCCATACAGAGTGCCTTCTGACTAGGATGAGTGAAGCCTCTCAGCTTTGCGTTTCCAGCTGCCAAGAACAAGTTTGCTGCAAAATTGAACAAGATAGGAGACAGAGGATCCCCTTGTCTCAATCCCTGAAAAATTTTGATGCTCTCATTCAGGTCACCATTGACAATAAAACGCGCCTAAAGATTCAGGTACAGCATCTTTATCCAACAGATCCATTCCTATGGCAGGTCCACAGCCCACATACTTGCATAGAGATATGATCATGATACACAATTATACGCCTTCTCCATGTCCAGAAATAGCAGGTAGTCCTTATTTGATTTAACCCTATTCTGTAGGGTATTTTGGACCATGTGAATATTATCCAAGATGGAGAGGCCACAGAAAAAGCCAAACTTCATTAGGTGTAGGATCACGTCTGCAATCTTCACAATTCTGTTAGACAGAATCTGGGTCAGCAGTTTGTAATCTGCGTTGGACAAAAAAATTGGTCTCCAGTTCTTAACATTGCTCCTATGACCCTTGTTCTTGAAGAGGAGGCAAATCGATACCTCATTTACCTCAGGAAATTGGGTGCCTGAGGAAAGGACATAATTGAAAAGCCCTTCAGATGGGGTGCCAACAGATTTCTAATAGGCTTATACACATCTGCTGGAATGCAGTCTGGACCTGGTGTTTTGCCATTTGGGGACTCTTTGATGGCTGCAAGAGTCTCCTTCAGTGTGATGTTGGCTGTCAGAGGTTCACACATTGCCAGGAACATTGTGTGAGCTCTGGAATAGCCTCCATCATTAGTGAAGAGAGGGCATTCTTATCCACATCTGCATGAGCATACAGACTGGAGTAGAACTCCTTTATCTTCTACTTAATCACAGATTTGTCTTTAGATTTCAGTCCACACCCTGTATAAATCTCAGTGAATGGAGATCTCCTCTGACGTTGAGCAAGGCTACATAGTCTGTCTTTTGTAGATTTCCCAAAGCTACATTGGAATTTATATGTTGTGTTGGTCCAATGGCGCTTCTCAATGGTCATCTGCAGCTTTTTTATCTGGTAATGGAGAGTGTTGAACTTCAGAATGTTCTTCTTGGCCACTTCTTTATATTCTTTCTCCAAAGCATGCAGTGTTGTGAGCTCATTGTTCTGCTGCCTCCTCTGAAAGGAGATGGTGGATGATTGAATATCCCTTTTGATGCCCAATCATGTGTCACTGGGTGACTGCACTAGGCCCATCTGGGGGGAGGTCATTGCCAGGATGGCTCTCTCAATTATCTCTGTCCACTTGTGGTTACAAAACGTGGAAGGCTGTATGATCCACTGTTGCTTAGCACATTGGGTAATACCAGAGTCTCAATTAATTTACACAGTATGGTGGCCTGAGATATGGGCTACCTAAACCTGGGATCCGGTGAATTCCTCTGAAATATTTCCAGATATTAGGATATGATCCAGGCTGGCGCCTGATACCAGGAACCTATCAACATAACCCCACCTTGTCAGCTGGATGAGGTCTAGGTCCTTGTTGTCAATAGCCTCAACTACCCTTTGCTCTTCCAGAAACCCATCCATTGGGTACGCAGAGAGATGGTGTTGTTGTCAACATGAGTAAGTGCCTCTTTGGGAATTGGTGTACATGTTGAAATCCCCAACATAAAGAGTTTGGCCAGGGAGGTCAAGTAATGACAGGATCTGCCACCCTTCCCTACTTCCTTGGGTCCCACCAGGTTCCAAGTATACACCAACAACTGTGAGTGTCTTATTGTTTCTAACATCCCTGAATTTTGCCACTAGTATTCTGCCCTCTAGGTGCATAGCCACAAAGCTGATATCAATGTTGTCTCTCAGGGCCATAATTGCTACGTGATCTGTCCAGAGTACATTCAGTTTACTCTCTCTTGACCACAGGTGTACTGCTGGGTCTGGTGAGAAGTCTGGTTTGGTTGCAAGTTGTTAAGCCTGGATCTCTTCATGATCACCAGGTCAATACTATTATTTGTTTTTATATAGTGTAATTTCTCCTGCCTCAATTTCAACGTTGCAATACCCCTCATGTTGATAGTTGCAATCCTCATAACTGGTTGCCTGACCCACAGGTATGAGGCGCTGCATCAGCAGGGGGTTTTATTGGTTGGTGAGGTTAAGGAATGAATCAGCCATGGTGGAGGACTCCAGGTTCCACTTTCTCTTAGCAAGGAAGGGGCTTGGGGCCTTTTTAGCTGAGACCTGATCTTCAGCCATTTCTGCAGGACTAAAGTCCTGTTCCATGTCATCTACATCCACAGGAACAGCACAAGGGGTTTTCCTAGTGGGCTTGGTGGTTGGTTTAGGGTTCACATTGGGCTTTCTAGTTAGCTTAGAGTTCACAGTGGGTTTGTGTTCACTAGGGGGGTTGGGTCTAGCAATCTTGCCCTTCTTGGGTCTCTGGTTCCACTTAGCCTCTGCTTCCTTCTTCCACTCATCATGTGGTTTCCGGGTAGGAGAGTTCTGCTGAGGGAGCTCAACCTCAGATGGGGCTGTGGGATCACAGAAGGGCACTGTGACCTCATTGTCAAATCTTGACGCCATTACAGCCTGAGCTTTAGCGTGTCTCTGAGCCAGTGCAGCTCTAGTGGCATTTAGTTAATGAGGATGAGAAAAACTAGAGAGTATTCACTCCACCAGGTTTGGGCAAAGAAAGGTACAGTTCTTAATTCTAGTTACACCATCTTCTGGCTCATAGATGATGTCCGGGTATTAGGCATTCCGTCTGTGATAACAGTGGCTGAGTGTGTGGCCTAGTCCATAACAGAACCAGCATACTTGTTTCTCCCCTTCCACTTCAACTGAAATTACCTTGGGATCCCCAGGAATACAGATGAAGCGTGGAATGGAGATATTCTTTTCCTGAGCTGTGGGAGATGGGTACAGAAGAGCATGGATTGTAATAGGCACAAAGTTATATGGCAAAATATCTGTTCATTCAGTGTGCCATGCCACTATGTCTCCATAATAGCAAAGACCAGTCTTGATAGTATCTTGCACCCATGCACTATCTTCACACTCAGTTGGTACATTAGTGAAAGATATTCACTTGGTACACTTGTTGATGAAAGAGATCCGCTCCATACGGATATGTT
Source organism: Entomophthora muscae (assembly GCA_014839935.2). Lineage (NCBI taxonomy): Eukaryota > Fungi > Entomophthoromycota > Entomophthoromycetes > Entomophthorales > Entomophthoraceae > Entomophthora > Entomophthora muscae. The sequence goes on along the minus strand of QTSX02006727.1, from coordinate 28,033 downwards.
TGCCTTTATAGCCAATGTCCTTCTTTTCTGCCTTATCTCTAGACTCCATATCAGGAAACCCTACATCCAAGTAGTTCTGCTTGATAGCGTAGTGAAAGCAAAGTTGAGCATTTTGGAACTCACTCTCAAAGAACGTCTTTATGGCCTGCATATACCCTTCATTTCACTCTTGGGCAGTTCATATAATGACAGGCGGATTGCATTGTTTATTACTGACTTGGGTGCCATATAATTCATAGCAGGGCCATTCAGTTTTTCACAAATGTATTCTTCAAAGGGCATGTCACCCTTCCATGCTCCCTTATTGCTGCACAAGGAGCTATAAGTGAACCCTTCCTGCTGAGCCTGACTCTTACGCTTGGGAGGACTAGCATGGGCCAGAGGTGCATTCTGGCTGATCCAGAAGATTGTCTCTTCCTTGGTGTACCCCACCTTTACCCATTTGAGAAGTTCAATAGGGTCAAGGTTTTGGCAATGGAACTTGTATGCTTGTTCCAGTTCAACCACCATGTCAGTCCAGGCCTTGGCCATGGGCCAGTCTATGTCTTTGTCCAGCCAGTCAGCAGCCTCATCAGGAGCAAAGCCTTCCAGGATAAACATAGCCACCTCTTGAAAGCTCTGGCCTCTTGCTGTGCACCAGTTCTGAAGATCAATAGGGCTTCACTTCTCATTCTTGAAGATGAGAGCTGCCTTAGCATCCACCTCATTGTCAATACATTCAGCCGCTTCACCAGCTGTCATGCCAGTTGAGAGAAACTCAAATGCCAGGTCCAGGGAGGCAGAGACTTGCATCCACTCTTTAACCTCATGAACCTTGAATCCCTCTGCTCTCCATTCTTGGGCCAACTCAGGCTTAACCTGGTCTGTTCTGAGCTGGTCAGCATCAGCTGGCATGAACCCTGTTTTGGACCAGGTCACAGCTACCTCCACATTGAATTCATGTACAAACCACTCTGCAGCCTTCAGAAAGCCAAAGCCTGCAGCCTTTCATTTAAGCCAGTGGTCAAGGGGGAACTTTCCCATGTTCAGATGTTCTGTCTTACTGTGGAGAGACACATCCACCCCAGACTGGGTCCATGCCATGGCCTCATCAACTGAAACCTGTTGGCTTTCCCAGTACCGCATCACAGTGGCCAAATAGCTAGAATATTTCCATTTGCAAGCATTATTGTATATAATATTTGTAAAAGGCACCCACTCTAAGTATGTCTTAGGTGTCCAGCCTGCGTTAACCAGATGGGCCGCTTGGGTGCAGTCCAGGCCCTTGATAGCCCATGCTTGTGCTTCAAGGGGGGTAAAATTAGTCTTAGCCCAGGGACCACAGTCCTCTAGGTTCCACTTAAACTTAGCCTACTCCCTTGCATTGTCCAGGGTGATATTGGCCTTTGCCCAAGCCCAGGCTGTCACATCAGGGAACACCTTGAAGTAGTTCTTGGCTTCAGAGGGGGAGATTCCCAGCTACAAGATTGCTGCGGCATATTCTCCAGGTAGGCCTGACTTAATAAATTTGATAGTTTCAGAAGCAGGGTACCTGTTTGCTATCCAAGGTTTGGCCTGCGCAAATGGTACACGGAATCTAGCAATGTAGGCAATGAAATCAAGGGGTAGTCCTGTGTTGACTCATGCCAAAGCCTCATCTCTTGGTACTTGGTGCTTGCAAAACACAGACACTGCGTAAACATCAATACCAGCATGATACCACTTAGTGGCTGAATGCACTGTGAACTGATGAAGAAGCCACAGCTTTGCTTGCTCTAGCGTCAAGCCTAAGCTGCACCATTTAATTATATCTTGGAGATGTACTTCATTGTCTTCCAAGCTCTGGGCTGTGGATCCATCAATATTATAGATTTTAAAGTAATTCTTTGTAGAGTTGCTGACAACTCAGGACTCCAATTTTTTTCTTGAGTGATAATTAGATTGTAGAGCGTTAAGTTCTCTATCAGAAACCATATCCAGCCAATCAGGGTTGTTCAATTCCTCCCCTGAACCAAGCCCCGCTTCCACAGCCCCTATTTGTGTGATATTGGAATCACCACGTCTGGTTTTTCTGCTGCCATCCTGGCCTGCAATGTCACCCTTGTTCAACTGGTTCTCCCAGTCATTGGGAATGTCCCCCGTGGAAGCAGGCGCAGCGCTCAGCGCTGATGCTGCACCACCATTTGCTCTCATCTTCTTCCTGCCCTCAGTGTCCTCACGTATCATGCATATGGCCAAAGATTAAATCTACTTGGTATAACAATGATTTGTTTTGAGTGCACTTTCAAATTCAAATTTAAATTTTAAAAGTGCTGCTTAGTGGAGAGAGTTGGAAACTTTGAGCTCCCAATCCACATTACAGATTTTGTGGATGGTCAGTGGATCCCAAGCCTTATGGATGGTGGCCTTGAACTTTTTTGAATAGTCCTCTGGCTACTCCTGATAGGCAGAAGAAGAGAGGAGAAAAGAGCCACTGGGAGAGTAGGAAAGGGGTTTCTTGAGGCCTTCCTGGAGGCCTCCTTCTCCTTACCAGAAGAAGATGTAGGCTTCTTGACAGTCTTTCCTTTCTTGGTGTGATGCTGCTTGATGGGCTCTGAGTCAGCTTTAGACTTATAGAAGGAATGGTCAGTGAGATCATTTTTGGTTTTATTGGGGGAAGATGATGGTGTAGAGGAAAATGAGGGTGGGGGAGGGAGGTGGAAAAAAGGGATTCTTAGCCTTGGCAGGTTTCTTGGTACACTTGGCGGTGGTGGCATGGACCTTGGAGGCTTGGTGCTTAGACTGCTTGGTGGATTTAGAATATATTGGCTAAAAAAGTTTAATATTGTAAATATTATAATAAAAAAGATATAAAAACACAAAGAGGTAAAAAAAGTCAAAGTATAAGTGAAAAAGTTAGAACGAAAGTCTTATTTATCTAGAAAAAAATATAACAAAGTAAAGGAAAGCAAAATAGAAATACAAAGTATAGATATAAAGAGTAAAAACATTGAAAATAAGTGATATTTGATGAAGCCTCAAAGATTTTAGGTTAAGTATAACATCTTAGGGCTAAATCAATGAAAAATATTTAAAAATAAAATAGATTAAAGTTATACAGGGTGTATAAAAGAAATTAGTAGAACATAATTGCAAAAAAAGTTATTATGTGTTTTTTTATTGGGGGTTAAACATTCAAAAATTAGTAAAGTGTTGAGTTTGGCACTATTGACCAGCTGAAAAAAACCAGGTTCTCACTGTCAAGTGAAAAAAAGCTGAATTCTCACTTTCAACTTTCTTGGAGTCAACCAAAAAAAGAAAGATACTATGTTATTTACATATAAACTTGCTTACTTTGAAAACAAGTTCAAAAGTTAACCCAAAAGCAAAGCAGTTTCATATGTACAAAAAATTAAAAAATTTAACATAAGTTAGAAAAGTAAATGTAGTAAGGTGTTTATTAGTGATAGTATTATACAGTGAGGAGCTGGGAGCGGTTTATTTACCATAGTGAGTGTTAAAACATTAAGAAGCTCTCTTATGTAGTTACCCTGATAAGGTGTCAATTTAATAAGTGTTGACCAGCACCCATAGTGTGATACTTATTACTTACACTTAAATCTATGCCTTTGATTTGTTAAATGTCAAATTGTATATGTGGCAAGTAGATAGTGTCAAACAGGGGGATTAATGTTTCTTTTTTAAATAAATTACATGTAAAATTTATTTATAAATCAGGCTTAATTTATGTGGCACAGATTGATCTAGCAATATTGAATAGACATAATGTAAACAAGGGGGATACTTTATTAATGTATATATCACTAATTCAAGTTTAATGGTGCTTGGGAGCCTAATTAACAACATTAACACTAACAATAAATATGTATTAGTAAATATTAAAATTTATATAAGAGAAGATGTGTTTTTATTAATAAAATTGATATTTGACCTAAAAAGGGTTTACTTGGCCACTTTTACTTTTAGAGTGTCAATCAAAGGTGGTTCTGATTTTTATTAGTAAACTTACATATAAATTACCTCTTAAATTGGTCTTTAAACAAATTGAATTATTAAAATAGAGTCAACTTCTAATGTTTTTAATCTTAATTTTTGGGATTGCACCCCTGAATTACTAGTAGAAGTTAGCTTAAATTGTTTAAGAAGAATAAACTAATAGATTTACATGTATGGTAGTCTACTCCCTGGTAGTTAATTTCACCACAGTTGCTTTGTGGCTAAATATGATATTGCTGCTCATCCTGAATTTCCCTCTTCTGTATAAATATTTCTCTGATACATGTTGTTTTGAAGTAATGGTAGTAATTGGGCAGGATTATATCCTATGCTTGGGAAAACACGGTCAAATTGTAGCCCTCTGTCCAAATTCTTGGGAAATTTGACATCGATTAGGCAGGGATCTGTCTATTAATGTTGGGTTTCTCCAAATTAATATTAGCAAATAATATTCTAGCAGTGATGTGTTCATCATATTGTTCTTGAAATGATGTTTATTTTTACTTTAATTCTTTGGGTTTTCTATCATCCAATTAGAACTTGTCCTGATTATCTCAATTACTTCTCAAATAGGGGAATCCTATCAATATATCTAATTTGATTTATAAATTTCTGTAGTATCCAATCAATCTTTACAGTCCTAAGATATAACATCTATAATAGAGGTTTTATTATGGTGCCACTCTATCTATTTTTTTCTATGGGCATTGTGTTGGAGATATGGGTCAGTCAAGCTAATTAATCAGGATTTCCTGACAGGTGGTGTTTAGGCTAGCTGCTTTTTTGGACCCTGGAGCAAATATCTTTGGATTAGATGAAATTTCATAGAAGAACCCACTTTATTGATTATTGATATTAGCCCGGAGCTCACCAAGAACATATATTTCAAGATTTTAATTTTATTCTTTATTAAATCCATGGCAACTCTATGATCCTGGTGCCATGTGCTTCTTTAAGCATAACCAAGAAATATAACAGAGAATCATTTTATGGGATTGCTGTTTTACTAAGATGTAATTTTAGATATCAAGGATAAATAATGATTTATTTAAAGGCCCTGGAAAATCAGAATAAACAGGATAATCTTCTAGTTTTGGCTGGGGGGTGCGCCAAAATACAGGGAAAAACATAAAAAAGAATGTGGATTGAGTTTAGTTTTATTGGTAAGTTGAAATGGAATTTACAATTTTTTGTCAAACACAAAACATTAATTATACATAAAAATCAAGTTTAATCTGCTCACATATGATGTAGGTTGTAGTGACTTAAGGACAGGTGGGAAGTTGACCCAACTCTATTTAAAGAGCTATTGAAATTTTGGAAAGAAAAGTAAAATTTAAGACTCCTGTGCTGGTTTCTAGTTTGATCTCACTATATTTTTTTCTAAATCAGTGTAAATTTGGCTTCTAACAACACCTGGAAGGGTAGAAAAATAAGGCTTATGGCTTTAAAGCATTGGTTCAGAAAGAGGAAACATCATAAATAATAAATAGGTAATTTGATATTAAATCTTAGCTTTCAAGTAAAACTAATCAGCAAATTAACTTCATTTTTTTCTGCATTTGATATTGAAGTAAAGGGAGTTATATCTATTGACATCTATTGTAAGTTCATTGATAAAACTATACAGTAGAAGGATTTCATGTCTAATCAAGATCAAATGTAAGGTAGCTCAGGCACAGCAACTTCCTTTCCAATGGAGTGAGGCAGGTAGGGGTTTCATCCTGTTTTACTTCATGAGTGGCCGTTTCAAAGTTGCTTCTTATACAACCAGTATATTATATAACTTAAACTCTAAATGGTCAAACTTCCAATAAAAAAGCTTAAAGATTTTTGGGATACAAATTGTCTTTTTCAGCATATAATTTTTAGCCTCTGGTTCCAGAGATTGTCTTCATATGTGGGCTGCTAATTAGGAGGGCATGCATAATGCATTTTGGTATGCCCAGATAAGCCAAGATTTTATTTACAACAGCTTTGGAAATCTCAGTGGTATTAATAGCATTATTAAGATATTTTTGGAGTAGTGTTTGTTGTGAATGCCAATATTCACACTCTTTTTATTTAGCCTTTGTTGGGGTTTTTGAGGACAAATCCCTTGCTTTTGCCTTTGCTCCTCAAAATGGGTCTATTTCTGAAGATAAAAATTCATCTGTTCATCTTCCTTGGTCTGTGAAACTCACTTGCCCCACTCATGATTGTGGTGAGTGATCCTACTGTCCTTGTATTGTTTTGTGGTAACACCAAACAATATATATTCCAATTCCCTATCTTCAATAAAATTTAAGTTCTATTCACATTTCTGTCTTTGTGTTTTCAAGTACTTTGGCACCTCTCTCTAGCCACAACTAGTATAGATTTATTATTCAGGGCTACAAGGTAATTTCTTCACCTTCCCTGACAACTAACTGAGACTTAGTAAAAATAAAATCTAAGGTTAGGATTTCCTGTTGTGTGTCTGTGCCACACCTCAGGAAACAAAAAATGGTGCTCACTACAAGGACTGCAAGCCCCTCAGTTATCCCTTTTGTCATTACGTTCTCAGGCCTATCTCCTCCTCTGCTACAGGAGTTGTCTTTGCCTGAAATTACCAGTCCTTCTATTAAAGAGGGCATCTCAGACCTGTCTATTGTCCCCATTTTTTTAAGCCTAGGAAATGGTCACTGACTGGTAGCTTACCCTATGGGCACCCCAACTTGGAGTAATTCATGGTGGAGCCCCTGGGATAGCCTGGGAGGTAGCCATCCCCATCTTCAACTGCAGTTTAATTGAGCAGAATAATATGAGTTAATTGTTGCTCCACAATTCCCACAACATCTCCTCTCAGCAGCTAGTTCTGCTGACCATATGCTTTTATCTTTTGTCCAATCTAATTTGGCCCACTGACCAATGGTGCTGGTGCTCCTTGTCCAGGAAATCATGTCCCTTCAAGTCTCCATGATCAATCATTGGGACCAATTTTCTGCTTATCAACAGTGGGTTCACTCCCTGTTTTCTTTGGTATCCAATAACCAGCATGACTACATTGCTTTTCAGTCTTGTCTGCTTACCTCTATAGAGCAAGCACACTTGTATATACCTGAATACATCATGAAACATCTGCATGAGTTTCACCAATTACAACAACCCTGGCAAACTCAAATAGACTCTATCCTGAACGCTTACATCTCTGACTTCAAACAACTTGTAGAACAACTCAATGAGTTAAGCTCCTACTCCTTTGACTAATTACAGTAAGTACCAGCACAAACTACTTGAGGTCACTATGAATTACAAAAATAAGTTACCCAGGAGAGGGCTACCACAGTTGCTTTCATTGCAAAGCTTCAAGCCCAAGTAGACAAATTATCTACACCTAATATGAATGTTCCTCCTTCTCCTCCGTCTGACATATGGTGGATAGAGACCAGAAGATATGAGACACCATCAGAGACTTACATGCATCTACTCACAGTCAAGGATACCCCAAAGAACCTCCTCAGCCAGACCCCCAAGTGGCTTCCTTAACTGTGCAGGTTGCTGCTCTTCAGCAATAAGTTTCTGTTCTATGTGCTACTGTGACTGATTACAATAGTTCTGTTGAGCTCGCTGGCAACAATACCTGCTGCCCTGGATTGCCTGGGAGCCCTCAAATCCAATGTGCTAGGGAATTAATTACCCTAGCCAACAAAGTTGACCACCTAAATCAAGACCAAAACAAGCATAGACAAAGATGTTCAAGAGATGAGTGAGTTGATTGACTCTGTAAATGATAGATTCTCCCCTTGTCTTTTGTTAAGACCTTCTTTAAGCTCCTGCTTGGCTGAACTTTCTACTATGGTGATCACACATGCTTGTTGAATGGACGTTACTGAGTAACATGTTGATCAAGCTAACAAAATGATTTCCCATACTACTAATACACTGCATACTCTTGAGGAGAGTGTCCGCCAGCTGTAGGCACAACAACCCCCCTCTGAATCTGAAGCCAAATTCTCACCATGTATCAATGTACTGGATAGTAACAATGGTGGCTCTACCCTAAGACTCATTTCAAACCTACTTTCAAACAAGTCTTTGATCCTAAAAGGTCCACCATTGCAGCCTTCTTGACTATCTACAAGACAGCTATGCAAAGAGCTTCTGATGAGGTTAAGAAGGAGCATATTTTAACCTGTCTGCACCCTATCTTTCAGGAAGTGGTTGTACCTGAGCTACCCTCCATTGACACAAGAGAAGAGATGAAGAGCTCCTAATCAAGGAGTTTGGTAGTGATATCAGTCTCAAGGTAAAAAAGGATGCTTTCATGCACATTGCGTTCAAACCTAAAGAGACATTGGCTGAGTTTGCTGACAGGTTCTACATGGAAGGATAGCAATTGATAACTAGCAGACAGATAACAGCACATGAAGCCTAAATGGCTTGCACTCAAGCCCTCAAAGTTAATCAACTCATATGTCTCCACTTTAAAGCCCACAAGGTCATGCTCTTGTCTATGAAAATGTTGCAACACTGTTATAAGACATGCACTTTACTCACTCTGGAGCTGTTGTGCAGTATAATTGAGTGACATCCAACTCTGGCTCTTCTTCCTGTGGCCCTTGCATCCTCACCATGAACTTCTAAAATCCTCCTAGATGCCAGGGTTACAATAACTGTGGACAGATAGGCCACCACTCCTGTGTCTATACTAATCCGCAGGTTAAAGGTGCTGACCCTAAAGACCAGGCGGGAAAAAAACAGTCAACCTAGAGGCAGAGACACTCTTGGTTGAAAATTCTTCCCAGTCTCCTTTAATTTCCCCATCTATAACAGATACTGAGAACAACAATTCTGAGGCTCCTCTAATTCTGCTATTATTTCATCACATCTCTGATGATTCAAACATAGATTATTTAGATACTAAAGATTCCAACACCTATAGATATTCAGTTCTATCAGTTCCAAAAGCCACTGCTGTCCATTACAAACTACGCTCTGGGAAGACTAAAACCACTACCAAGCCTCTGAATGAAGTCAAGGAGGTTGTCTCTTGCCCATACCTCACAAAAGCTAAGAGGTTGCCTGTGTTAGCAGAGCCGCCAGAAGAGGCAGTGAAAGTAGCTGATGCTTTTTTAAAAAATGTGTAAGTTTCACTCCCTCTTCAGACTGTATATAAGGAGTTCCCATGTTTGATATGAATGATTAAAAAGTGGGACAAGGAACTAGCTGAATCCCAGGATATCCTGGCTGTTTTTCTGCCCTTTGGTTGTACAACTACTCAGGTAGAGATATCCATCCAAAAGGTGAAGATTAAGGATGCTTTAATCACTGGATCTCCAGTTAATATTGTATCCTCCAAGCTTGTGAAAAAGCTTAAACTCGCCCATGATCTTAACTATCATCAGTCTTATGGTAATGCTGTCCTGTCCATGACTTGAACTATATGGGCCTATTTGGCTCTCCCTATGCGGTTTGGTAAACTACCCTTAGCTACACCTGCTGTAGTTTTAGAAAATTAGAGTTAAAATCTGCTAGCTGGTACCTAATTTGTTAGGGAATACAATGTGATTATCAATTTAAAAGAAGGCTACCTCTCTATCCTAGGGTATGAAGTCCCCCTGATTTCCAAGGAACCTGTCAAAGTCCCTGGGAAACACCCCAAGATGTGTGTTTTAGAGTATCCAACTGGTGTCTTCACCTTGAAGTATTGTACCCATTTGTCTAACATGAAGTGCCCTCTCATGACCTGCCCTGCTTCTGAAGGAATTCCACTTCTAGTCACTTCTGCTGTAACCACCCCCTGGCTCTCAAGCCATCCTGGACTCTTGGATATCTTATGAGTTACCTGAATGCACATTTCTAGAACTCTACTTGCCTCCCTTGTTAGGCTGCAATGAACCCTATCTCTGCCCTGGGATTCTAGATGTCTCTCATAAAGATCCTGTCCATTTGCTGGTTGCCAACTTAACTGCTCTCCCCATACATGTGTCTAGAGTCCAGGCTGTTGGCTATGGAAAGATACTGAATGAACCTGATGTTCTTTTGCTATATCTCTTTGACACCTTCCAATACTTCAACTTACCTGAGGACAAACCACATGTCCTAAACCTGTTCACTGCTCAGGACTTCCCGCAACTATCCCCTGTCCAACAGAAAGAGCTGCTTGAATTGCTAGATCAGTTTTCAAATATTTTTGCTAATGATAGCATTGTCTATGTTCTAGCTAAAGGAGTCATTCATCAAATTGATACTGGTGACGCTCCTCCCTTCTGGCTAAGCCCTACTGCTGTAGTCAAGTAAAAGACGCACAAGTAGCCAAGGAACTTAAACAGCCACTAGATGATGGGCTTCTTGCCCTCTGAAAGAGCTCCTGGGCTTCAACTTAGCTAATCCTCAATAAGAAAAATGGAGGGCATCATATTATGATGGACTATTGCTAACTGAATTCCCTCACTAAAAAAGACTTGTACCATCTACCTCACATAAACTCCCTTTGCTGTCTTGGGGTCTTGAAGTTCTTCTCAGCCATGTGTCAAGTATATACTTCTGGGAAGTATAATAAACAAGATAAAGGGGAAAATTAAGAAGATAATAATACTTTATTTGATATGAATATAGGGTATTATATAATATCATGGGAAGCCACATACTGTCCATGTACATCATGGGAGTTGTGGGGCATATCTGAGTAATATTCCTCTTAAGTCACAAGTTTTATTCAAGTTGTGTTCCGCTTAGGATCCAAATTGTTTGATCCCCATAATAGATGATCAAATGATAGTAGTACCACTGGCTTAATGATTAGTTGTTGATCCATTCAGTGACTTATTTGGTGAACTACTTGGGGCATTAATCCCAAGAGGGAGTAATCAAATATGTTTTAACACATGGATCTAGCATCTGGATACTAGCAGGTTGATCTCTCTCCTAAAGACAGGCAAAAATAAGCGCTCATAACCTCTGAAGACTTTTTTGAGCCTACATGCATGCCTCAGGGGCTGTGTAATGCCCCTGCTACCTTCTAGTGTGCTATGAAATTGGTACTTGGTGACCTAAAACTCTCTTGTGTCCTGGTATACTTAGAAAATAACTTTCTTAAGCGCAACTTTTACCAATCACTTGGCCCACCTCAAGGAAGGGCTCCTAAAGATTTGAGAAGCTGGCATCAGACTAAAACCATCAATGTGTATTTTCTTCAAGTATTGTCTTGAATTCTTGGGCCATGAGGTGACCCAGACTGGGATTTTTCCAGTGACCAAGAAAGTTGAGGCCATTAACAAAATGCTTTGTATCCACCAATCTGCGTGAAGTACAAGTCTTTATGGGTATAATGGGTTATTATAGGCAGTTTCCCCCTGATTTTAACAACATTAGTGAGCCTCTGGTTAAACTGTTAGTCAATATCCCCTTTGAATGGACCACTAGTCAACAACAGGCCTTTGAGACTCTTAAGCAAAAGCTCAACGAGGCTCCCATCTTGGTGTATCCTGACTATGATACAGTAGTTTTAAAAGCTAGTAACAAACAAAAATACTTTAAAATTAAACAAAATGATTTCAGATTTAAGCAAAATCCAACTATCAGGTTACAATATACACTCTGTTAACAGGGTTTATTGGCGTTAATGGGCAAAATGAGTCAACACAGCAAAGAAGTTCTCATGCACAAAGCAAAAATATTCAAACTAAAATCCAAAATACATTGATTCACAAAAAAATGGTGTGAGTTGACTTTTGGTGTACATATGTTTACTATGTGAATTGGTGAAAAAATACACCCAAGCAAGGTGAGTCAAAACTCAATCCAAAAACAAAACACAATAGGAACTCACTATGTAAACAAAATCACTTACTCAGTGTGTGCAATGAATTGTAATCATAAATGATACCAAGGTATCTATAATAGACACAAGATCTGAAATTTAAATTTTAAAAATATTGTGTTGGGTGCTTAATTTGGCGTAAAATTTGGGAAAATGGGTGGAAATTATTTCAGGTATTCTAAAATGGGTGTTGTAAAACAGAAACAACTAATTAAGAAATAAAAAATCTAGAATTGGTATATTGGGTGGGAAAAAATATTAATTAAATATCCATATTCAGATAAAAAGCAAAAATTAAAAACCGGTGTATAACTTAATTAAGTTTTATTTAATATTCTATTAAATTTTAAAATGGAAGGAACACAACACCAGAGTACCAATGCACCTGTTGTGCAGTATGGTTGTGGTTGCCCCTGCGGGTCAAAGAATAGAGTTAGTGCAACCCAAGTGCCTAATCAAGAAGGAGATGGGAGAGGAGAGTTCAATAGTGATGCTGCACTGACACAGCTGGTTCAAGGAGCACAAGCTGCTAGGGTGCAGAGCATCAACCCTTGGGTCCCTAAACTGACCTGGAAGCCCACCAAGGTTATCACTACAAAAACAGTTAGAAACAAGGAGGTATAACTTAATTTTTATATGTTCAACGTTGTTTACCGGCAAGAGTTGGTCCTGTCAGCCATGCTGGAGAAGGTGAAGCCTGTACTTGATACTAGCTACAAGCCCTACGTCAGTGATGATGACCAGGAAGAGGACAAGGAGCCTGACTCTACCAAACTGATAAGGGACAGCTAGTGCTCAAAAAGGTTGCAGCTTTCTACAACAAGGTAGCCATGCCTTGTAAGCCTGTCACCAATCAAGATCCCATTTCAACTACTCCCACTAAGCCTGCCCAGAAGCGCATCCCTGACATCAAAAACATCATCCTGCTTAAGCTAATGTATGAATCAGGCAATTACAAGGCAGCCACAGCCCTTGTTGGATTGGATCCCAAGTACACCAGCAAGACCTTCAACAAGTTCATCAACACAAGTCAAGTCCTTGCCGCGGAGAAATCCATACATGTTCCTACCTTTTTTTTAGAAACCAAGTTTTATTTAAGAAATTGGCTGGGGGGAATGGGGGATGTCACAAGGACTCACCCAACTTATACATGTTTCTACCATGCTCACCAAGGAGCACAAATGGGCAATCCACCAGTGGATAATCCGGGACTGCCATCTTGAACTGGTAAATATACAGGCCATGATCAAATCTATTTTTGGGGTTGAGGCCTCAATTTCCTTTTACTACCATCTGGTTAAGGGAATTTGCTTTTCCTGGAAAAAGTTCAGGGTATCTCCAAACAATTGGAATAGCCTAACCAATGTCAAGACCTGGAAAACATATGCTGAGGCCTACACTGCCCTCAAAGCCAAAGGGACTATCAGATTCTACTATATTGACAAATCAGCATTTGCCTTGTCCATGCAGAATGCATATGGCTATGTCCCTAAAGGCTCTAATGACAGGATGGCTTGGCATGCTGCAGTCTGTGCCACAGCCTATTTGATGGTGGCTCTCCTCAGTCCAAAGGGGGTCAAGCTGTACCAAATGATATTGGGATCTCACAATAACCAACCTTCCTATCATTTCTCTGATTGGTCCAGGAGCACCTGAGGTGCACAAGCCCAGGCTTCACCAACATCATTGTGCTGGACAATGTTGGTCTCCATAAGATGGCTGATATTCTTAGGGAATTCCCAATGATTGACACCAGCATTGCAGTGGGCCCCCAGCAATTTGCCACAGCAAATTTGCACCTTCTCTTCCTCCCTGCCTATTTGCCCTTCCTAAATCCCATCAAGGAAGTCTTTGGGTGGCTCAAGTGAGTTGTCAAGCAAGGAACCCCAACTGGGACCAAGGACCTGTTTAATTTGCTGCAGGCCAGGATCCACACCCTACCAGATGAGACCATGGCCAAATTCTATGGCCACTCTGATTTTTTCATCCCTCTGTGCCTTGCCAAACAGCCAATCAATTAAAGGCTTGGATTGTCCAACTTTTTTATATTCTCTAATTTACTATTCAAGATTTATTAATTATCATTTTATATGTAGATGTTTCCAAGCCCACAATCACATTCAGCAGGACCATAAATAAAAGGTTAGTAATTTATTTATTTATAATCATTTTTTATTATGGCATCTAAGGGTATCCCAAATGCTTGATACTGAATTACGCAAACGCATTTATATCACTTTTAGTGAATAAATATAAAAATCAAATTAAAAAAATGTTAAATGTAAAGTTTATAAATTAGAAATAGTTTTATTGACATATATTATTATGCTTTTATTAAGACCTTCTCTGAGATATGTTTTGCAAATCTCATTTGATAAAATAAGACTTTAAAAAAATTATTTATAAAAAAATATACTAGAGTATATAAGATGTTTATTGATATATAGAAAAATTTAAGAGCACCTATAATGGGTTTGGCAGTATGTACCCACCCTGCAATGGAGGTGGCGCACAACCTCCACTGCCACACTGTGGACAGTGGATACACCCTTATTAAAATACTACTGCCTGCTGGTGAAAGGCAGAATGGCCAGGTGGGAGTGAAGCAGCAGCTTCTCAAGTGGGGACGCAAACCTGCATATCCCAGCCAGGACCAGGGTGTCCTGGATAACATGATCCACTGAGTTGTAACCTGGGGGGACCTTCTTCCCATCCAGGGAGAGCCTGGCCTTGTCAATCCCTAGGAGGACCCTATCACAATCCTCCATGCTGGCGCCCATTCCAAAGTAGAATAGATACCCCAGGTAAACCACCAGATGAAGCCTTTGCCCAGCAAAGGCTTCAGTAAACTTGCACAATTTATTAAAAACTGCACTTATCTTCTTCTTGTGTTTTGTTTTAGCAAAGGTCAGCTCCATTACTTGCGGGTACCCCGTCTCCTTGGCACTCCATGCCAGCCCAAAGTCTGCCAGGAGGATTTTTGTCTTCTTTACTGCTGTTGCATCTGCACAGCCAGTTTTGCCACCGCGCGCCCAAAGTTGTCCAAGAGGTAAGATATGGTATGCTCTACCAGGAAGCAGAAGCAAGCAGCCGCATAGGCCTGGCTCATCTCTGGTACATTCTTGAATGGGAGTGTCTCCAGGATGTACCAAACAAGATCAATAGAGTACACACAGTAAACTCCACTGAGGAATACTGGGTCAAGGCAGACTAATTGGGCATCATTATAGGCAGTAACTGCCCACTCAGATGCCCTCTTGGCATATATCAGCCTGCTAGCGTGTCCCTTGTCATCAGAAAGGTACCATGGACCCTGTCTTTGAGCTCCTGCAAGACAGGGGGACAGATAGAGCTGTTTGGCCTTGTGAGTGGCATAATTCAAATAGAATGTGGGGGGGACAAAAGGAACCAGGACCTGGCAGAGTTCACTGCCAATGTTTTATAAAAAAGATAAGTATTTTTTAATATTATTAATTATAACTTTTATTACCTTTGCGGGTTTCCTCCTTGCCGGCAGCTTTGGCAGACTTTGCCATTATTGGCGCAAGCAATTGCGCTTGAAATTCAGTGTCCTCTTTCCTGGTGCGCTTTGCTGGCTTGAGATGTGCATACATCTCAGGGTCATCTGTCCAGACAGACGGCGCAGAGAGGGAAAAAGACTTGAATTGCAAGCCCTCAACCACCATCTTCTGAATGTTGAGTAGGCGCTCAATTGTCTTCTCAGGGGTGTCTGGTATTTTGGTCATTAGGGCCTTTGCAGACACCTTGTCTATTTTGCCCCCTTCAAGGACGGCAGACTTCACTCTGGCTTTGACCTTGCAGTCAATTTCTTTGATCTCTGCAATTGCAGAGTCAAGGTCTTTAAGCAGCTTCTCCAATTCTCTCATTGATTTTTTACTAACCTTTTCATGTGCTTCTATAGCTTTAACCCCAATAAAATCTGTATTATTCTGATAATATTGCCTCTTTATTTATCCCTGTTTGCTTTCAAATTACTCCAATATCCCGTTTTTTTACCCATTGTGTATATGTTTTACGCTCATCTCAATATGTGTTGTTTGCTTTGTGTTGACATTGCTTCCATAATTGCCATATTATTTTTGGCGCTTTGCACAGCCCCTTGTGAAAATATTAAAGACAATTTGGTGATCAGCTAAATTTAAATTAGAAAATTATATTTTAACTGTTTTTAGATAAAGTTGTTACTGATCCAAATTTGAAATCTTAATGATAACCTTCAGCTAATTAGGAGCCAAGTGATAAAGTGATTGCTGTGACATAAAGGGACATTCAATAAATCTTTGATGCATTTGCGCTAATTAATACAGTTAGCTGGATCTTTTGCCATTGTGCGCCATTGCTGCAGTGGCAAGTTGTTGGTGGACTAGTTCCCAATCAGCTGCAGGGTTAGCACTAGTCCATCAACAAATTGCCACAGCAACAATGGCGCACAATAGCAAAAGATCCAGCCAATCATATTAAATAGTGCACATGCATCAAAAAATTATTGAATGACTCTTTATGTCACAACAATCACTTTATCACTTGGCTCCTAATTAGCTGAAGGTTATCATTAAGATTTCAAATTTGGATCAGTAACAACTTTATCTAAAAACAGTTAAAATATAATTTTCTAATTTAAATTTAGCTGATCACCAAATCATTGTTAATATTTTCACAAAAGGCTGTGTTTGGGTACTAAAAATAACTGTGTTCTGGATCTAGATACACGACATAGTAAATATATGATTTTATAGAAATAAGCTGAACAAAAAGAATAAAACCAACTATAAACAAAAAAAACATGAACAATTGAAATTCAAAATAAAGATAATATAAATAGAAAATGTTTGGTGACAGGGGGTTTATTGGGGCAGGGAAGAGTGATGCCTAGTAGGCAGAATAGTGGGGGAAGGAGAACATAGAAGAATTGCTGGCCTGGGGGGTCTGGGATTGGGTGGGTGGGGCTTTCAGGTGAGGGGTGTTGGTGATGGGGGTGGAGGCAGGAGGATTCTGCGTGATGGCTGCCATATAACACTTGCCATATTCCTCATTGGTCATTGGCTGGATGGGCTGGTAGGTGGCAGTGGTAGTGGCATAAGGTGGGAGGCTCTTATCTTTGTGTGATGGGTTGACCATGTTCACATGAAAGACAATTTGGGTAAACAAGTCAACCACTATTTGGCAGCCAAAGAGAGAGTTATGGTCAAGGACCCCAAGATAGAGGTTGTTAAAGGCCTGAGGGCAGCGCTCCTGTAGTGTGGATCTAATGCTAAAGAAGAAAACATCAGCCAGATGGATGTATGTGTGGCTGGTAGGGTATACTGAGGTCTGGTGCCTGTGTTGCTTGATGGCCTCAAGGGCGGTGGAGCTACCCTCCATCTTATGGCTCAAGAAACCCTGATGCTTTGAATTTGAGCCATCCCATGAGTTAAGTAATCCACCAAGGATGTGGCTGTACTTGTATCCATTTGTGAAATCTGGGTTTGCCCAATAGTAGGCAAAACACTTGGCTGAAACAGCCAGAAATGCAACAATAAAGGTCCCCTTCTTGACCTTCTTCCTCCCTTTTTGGGTGGCGGCTCTTCCTTGGGCGCTGAAATTGTCAAAAGCTATGGATAGCTTATAGTTTGAGATGAAAATGATGTCATCCAACAGACTTGTCAGGAATTGGACCAGGGTTGATTTGATGTCAAGATCATACAGGGAATCTTCAGCGCCATCTCATTAGTTGCCAGCAAATTGGTAAGAACTCATATGGAAGCCACCTTTCTGTGCATCCAGAGCTGCATCATGCACTCAGAGACCCATATGTTATGGTGTGCAAGCTGTTTTCAGACCTGGGTTAGGGGAAGCTTGAGGTCCTTCTGGAGGAGGTCAAGAATTATTGGGTAGGCCTCGGTTATCTAGGACTTGGGGGCCTTCTTTGGCTTCTTGGCCATCCCAATCAGATTCCCCTTATTCATTAAGTTATTGAATTCCTGCATTATTGTGGCTCAGGTGAATTGCAACTGGGCAGCAATCTGGTTTCATGACAGAACCTGTAGGTTTAGTGCCATAATTTCTTGGAGAATTTGGGCCGTGATGATTTGTTGTTTGAGGTGCTGGGCTACAGAGCTGAAGCCTGATTGGCTGTAGGGGGGCAGGTTGGCTAGCAGCAGGAAGTTGTTCCAAATCAAGGTTGCCATCCTGATTGGTTGGTTGACAGGAAGCTTGTGTGGGGGTGGGTACAGGAGTAGGGGCAGAGCTAGACGCTAAGTGACTCTCAAACAAGTCAAAGCCATATGGGTCAGTGGTCAGGTACAGGTCAGCTTCCTTGTTACACGCCTCAAAGGCTTGGGTATAAATGGGTGCCTCCATGCACTGAGCCTTGCCTCCATTGAAACTGTCTTGGATGTTGCTGGCTTGGCTGCTGGCGCTGTTGAATATGTTGCTGTTGAAAACCATATTGAAACAAAACCTAGGATAAAATCACTAAAAGTAGAAATGTTTAAAATTTAATGGTTATTTTTATTGTAATCTTGAGTCCACATTTGGAAGGTTCTCAAAACTATTTCATACAAATCAGGATCCATGAAAATGAATAAAACACCCTTGTTTCTAAATTGAATAGCTGTTGATTGGCTGTTAAATTGATAGTTTTCTATTTTAGGCTACCCATACTACACATCTTGTGTGACTTCATTTTGTTTTGTGCTTGTGGAATCTTGCTTCTAGATTGCTCAAATTTTGTTTCATTTTAGTCCTTCTGTTGGTGCCTCATATGAGTTCCAATTGGATTATGATATACTCTGGAATAGCATCCATCTTTTTGCTTGTTATGTCAGTTTATTTTGTTTGTGGTTTGAACTACACCGCTTGCTGTTTGATATAATTTTGTATAATGGGCTAGTGAAATTTTGTTTTTTGTTTGACAGTTCATTTATTAACTGAATTTTTTTAAATCAATTGAATCCTGAATCTTGTGCAACTTGGATTTTATCAAATCTGAAATTATTTTGTTTAAATCTGAAGTATTTTTGGTTGTTGCCATAGCTTTTAAAACTACCGTAAGGAATTCATCCCCTACGCAGATGTTAGCAACCTAGCTATTGGGACCATCCTGGCTCAACTAGAAGATGAGGGGTAGATCACACTGTAGCTTATGATTCTTGTGTCCTCAACAAACATAAGAAGAACTATAGTGTCACTGAGAAAGAATGCATTGTTGTACTGCATGTGGTTAAACAATTCTGCCATTACGTCTACGGCCTTCATTTCACTGTGGTTACTGACCATGGCTTGCTTAAATGATTACAAAAACTTAAGGACCCTTAAGGGCATTTAGCTATATGAGCTATTTGTCTCCAAGGTTATTAATTCACAGTATTACATTGCTCTGGAGTCCAGTATCAGAACAAAGATGAGTTATCACAAATGCCTATCCTTGCTCTGCACCCTGCAGAGACAGACTAATTGTATGAATTGATTGGGCATCCTTTATCCTGGGAGAACAAGAATGAGGATATTTAATCAGCCCTGAATAAGCTATCCAAAGACATGCTCATCTGCAACAATCAGCTATTTAACAAAGTGTCAACTAGTACCTCCCACATGTACGCCCCAGTCTTTGCCTTTTGTTGTGCTCCAAGCTCATAAGGAGGCTGGACATGGAGGCATTACCAAGACCTATGACTGGCTCCATAAGAATTATTTCTGGGATAACCTCTGTCTGCTGATTTTAGATGTCATTTCTAGTTGCCATGACTCCCAGCTACATTGCCCCTGCACTACATCCCATGAATTCAAACTAGTTCCCCCACAGCAAGCATTTCATACAGTCAGCATTGACGCTTTAGAGCCTCTTCCTTGTTCACACTAAGGTTGCCGCTTCATCCTGATTGCTGTTGAGCATTTCAGTAAATGGGTAGAAGTTTGCCCTACCAAGGACATCACTTCTAAAACTACTGCTGCCTTCTTACTACAGGATGTATTTTATTGTTATATGATGCCCTCAAGTGCTATTGTCAGATAATGAATCTAACTTTAATGAAAATATAGTGACTTCTGTTGTAGACAATTTGGGATCTCATCAGTCCTTCTCAGCCCCCTAGAACCCTTTCACTAATGGGGCTGTGGAATGTGCTAACTCAGCTTTAGTTTCCATCATGCTGAAACTAATCTACTCTGATGCTGAAAATTGGGATCTATAATTGCCTGCTGCCCTCTTTGCCTATTGCCTCAGTAAGCATTGTGTCACTGGGTAATCCCCTTTGCTATGTTGTATGAGTGTGAATCCATCACTCTGTTGCTCTTGGGGACCCCCTACTCTCTTCTGATGAAGCCCTATGTTCTGAAGCTCACATCAAGAACTTAGTCAACTGCATAATTGACATCTAAGCCTCTGCCTACACCTCTGCTTACAAGACCAAGATGCTAGAACTCTCTCCTGATAATGCTGGATGTTCTCCTTGCCAGAGTTTAAGGTTAAAGACTATGTCCTGTAATAACAACATAGAGTGGGAGGACATGCTCATAAGTTGGATACATTATGGATTGATCCTTTAGAAGTGACTTTTAAGCAAGGGTCCGAGTACACTGTAAAGCTCCTCTCCAGTGGCCATCTTTTTGCTCAAGTGCATGCAAAGTTTCTTTGTAAATATTACCCCTTAAGGCTAATCTAGGGGAGGGCAATGTTGTGAATACTGCTATTCACCATGTTTTGATTTTGCCTTTGGTGGGTCATTTTGAGGACAAATCTCTTGCTTTTGCTTTTGCCTCTTGAAATGAGTTGATGACTGAATCAGGAAATACAATTGTTTGGTTTCTTGACTCTGCGCATCTCACTTGCCCCACTCATGATTGTGGTGAGTGATCCTACTGTCCTGGTAGTGTTTTGTTTTAACACCAAACAATATATATTCCAATTCCCTATTTTCAACAAAATTTAAGTTCTATTCACATTTCTGTCTATGTGTTTTCAAGTACTTTAGCATCTTTCTCTAGTCACAACTAGTAGAGATTTATTATTAAGGGCCACAAGGTAATTGCTTCACTTTCCCTGCTAACTAATCAAGACTTAGTAAAAATCCAATCCTAAGGCTAGGATTTCCCGTTGTGTGTCTGTGCTGCGCCTCAGAACATGGCAATGTTAGCACCCTGGGAAGCTTTAGAAGATTTGATGTTGCTAAGTATATCAGAAAATAATTAGCTATTTGTTAGAGATAGCAGCTAAGTTCTTTGGAAGAGTTACAATGTCTTTTATAAACCTTTAATAATCATATCAGTGAAAAGGTTAATTTAGCTATCTAAACATTATAGCTCAAGAAGCTGACCAGAAAAGCAATTTGAATGATATGATCTTTTATCTCAGGTAGGTGGTTTGTGGCTGCACTCAATTTATTAGCTTCAAAAGTACATTTATTATGGGGTTGTTTGGGCAGATCAAGAAATCATCCAATAAAAGTGAAAAGAACAAGAGGATGAAAGATGGTGTGAGCAGGTTGAATTCAGTAACTATTAATATGATTAAGAAGCCTCTTCTTATAACATAGATACTGTCAGGAATGACAATTTGGATGCACCTGAATCCCAAAGTATGGAACTAGAGTCAAACCCTGAACAAAACCTTTTGCAGGCCTCCAGATAAAAAGGCTGGGAAACCAATAACCCACTACTGATTGATAAAGTTGTTGCCAGCCTGCCAGGATCCAAACCTTTAACTGTCACACAGGATTCTACAAGCAAACTGCCAGTGCAAGATGCCGGGAATTTCCCCAAGGTGCCAATACCTGACACCAGTAGTTTTCTCAGTGAAATACACAAGTCATCCAATGAGAGTTATTCTGAACTCCCCCAAAGCCCAGGAAGTGGTACTGAACCTGAAGAGGCACCCAACGCCCAAGTTGCCAAGCAGAAGGATTCAAAGTCTTCTCAACCCAAAGCGGCCAGTGCCAACCCGCCAGTGCCAAGCGCCACACTGCCATCTAAGACCCCCTTTGCCAAACCACCCAAGCTCAGGAAACCCAGCCAGGAAATTAAGCCTGGCAGCGCAGTATAAGTTCCTCTCAGGCCAAGATCAATCCTCATTTTCATTTTGAAATAAAGGTTATGAGATACTGGTTTCCCCAATTATTGTTGTATTTTATTCTTGTCATCTGCCAGTTCACTCAAAGATCATCTGACCCTTCTGCCAACCTGCTAGCTATGTATCATCTGCCAGGTACTCTTTTTTATCCTGTCCATTTCACATAATAACCCTTGAAGCCCAAGTACAAGGACTACACTGCAGACAATATATTAGCCTGGGATGCCTTGGCCAGAACTAAATAGTTAACTAGATACAAGCAGAAAGGCCCTTGATACATTATCAAGCCCTGCCTGTTCAGAGATAAATATAAATTCCTTCCTACCTACCAATTAGACATGGAGCCACCTGTCACGCCCAAACCAATGCCTAAATCTGCTGCTTAGCTTCCCCTGGACCATACCAATAAGCTATAGGGATTGTATATATTACTCTCACAGGAGTAATAGATAATATTTTAAGGCTGGTCTGTGGTCATGGGTGGGCAAGTCAATGTATTACCTCATTAAGTTGGCACCAATCCTTTTGTGGGCTCTGCTCATCCAGTCTGCAACCCGCCAGTTTCCAAACGCTAGCAAGCTGGCAGATCAGGGTTGGTTTCCTGACAGATACCATGAGATCAGGAGATGAATCTGGGGTAGTTGTTACAGAGCAAAGTTGCTGCCCAGCTTGTCTCAACTTGTGAATTTACTTCTAGGCATCATTCAACCAATTGATGGTGGGTAGACAGAACACCTCTATTGACTGCCACAAAATTCATCCATTTTTCAAATGTGAAAAAACATTTGCAATGGCAGCCCTCCATTGAAGGATGGAATTAAGCTGATCTTCTAAAATGATATTCTTTATTTACAGAACTCTTATCCCTAGGAACTAAAATCCAACATCATGAGTTTTTTGGTATTTTAAATATAATTTTTATTTTAAAATATATAAAATGATGTTGATGAGAATCAACTTTTGGGGAAGCTTAGAAGATAGGTTTAGAGAAGAAGAGTAAATCCATTGGATAATATTTTGGGCTTATATATTGTGTGCACTGTGGCAGGGACTTAAGTCAGATCAATTATAAAAGGTCAGGTGTGAGTCAGATTAGAATAGCTGGATATCTGGACAAGTCATGAGGAGTTGATTTGTTGCTATCTCAGGGATGTCAAACTTTTTATTGGATTGGGTCCAAACCAGGCAATGACTGGATGTTACTTGTGTTAGCAACAGCTGGAATTCTTGTAAATCCAGATACTTGACAATGTCATTATGTCAGAAATAAGATGGATACCTCTAAATTAGCAAATATACTACCAATGTTCTGAAATAGTATTTTTATGCTCATCAAGCAGGTAGCCTAGTTGAAAATAAAGTTGAAAGCATTGGAGTGCTGCCACAAGTGTTTTCTACAGCTTCTTGTCACTTTATAGCTTGCTTATCATAAGTAGCAATATAAGGGCATAAACAGCAGGGATCTTTTGATATACAAAGTAGCAATAAAAAAAGGTATATAATCTTGATAATAGATATTGTAATGCTAGCTATCTGAGATGAGTTCATATATGCCTTGATCCCAGGATTGAGATTGAGAAATTTGGATACAGTTCTTGTTAATAGATTGATTCAACCTCTCAATCTCATAGGAATTGTAGCCTGGAAGGTAATGATGCTAATATAAATTGATATGTATTAACTACATCATTAATTCATTCACATTTTGGGAAGAATATAAGTGACCCATAGGTAAGTGAAAGCCAAAAATATTAGCACTCATTGTGAAAGAATCTGAAAGGAAAGTTGGGGTCCACTTAGAGAGAGGGAACCCTACTGCTTTCAGCAAGTCATTAAAAGGTAGAAATAGCTCAGCCTATGTGATTTTTAGGGTTATCCTCTATATCATCACAAGGGCAGAAGAAGAATCAATGACAGCAGAAGGGGCAGGTGCTTTCATTTTTTTAGAGTTATATGGTACCAGGTTAAATTCTAACATTGTTTTTCTGAGGAGCCAAAATTTTACAATATGCCATTTTTGTCATAATTTAATTTTTTAATTGCACTTTAAAATTCTTGAAAATTAATATATATAAAAGTGAGTCTGTCTGGATGTCTGTCTATCTGGATGTAATGTCACCTCAAGTGGGCTCAAGCTGTAAGGGATTTGACTGAATCAATGTTTCTTTATTTTTTTAAGTTGATGAGCAAGCCAAAGGCTTGATTTGACTCATCCTTACATTCAATCCCTTACATGATTGCTGAAATTAAGAAGGTTAAATTTGGTGGAGTGTGGTCCAAATTATGCAAAGTGAGAATATAAGCCACTTGGAATATAATAAATATTTATTTAATTGCTTAATTTTAAAATTGTGATTCAACTATTGAAGAGTGGCTTATCTGTGTAGCTTATCCAACTTTAGAATAATAATTAAAATTAGAAGTAGCACAATTAATTGTTTACAGTAATTTTATATGATTGGATGTTAAAACTCTGCTGAGGATTGAATTGACTGACAAAGAGAGCTTGCTTATATAAAACTAAAAGCAACATATCTCTGTGAATATAAAGTCAATCTTAAAGTCAAATAGCTTATTTTAAAGCTACAAATCAGCTTTATATTGTGAAAGAAGTTATAAGATCAAATATTAAAATTTTAAATTATCATTTTATCTTTACTAAACTTAATATAAAACTCCACTTATTTAGATTTATTTTTGCTTATACTTGAATATATGATTTTAATTTTAAATATATATAATTGAACTTAATTTTAAAAAAGCATCAAAATAGAAAATTCCATACATGTGATAATTAATCCCAGCCTAAAAGTACAATTGTAAGGTCTTGTCCAATAAGAGTCAAGATTATAGACTAAGCTATGTAAGGCAATTAGGTTAAGATTTAGAAAATAAAGGAAAGTAGGTACTGTTTGTAAAAGCACCTTTATGAGGCCTGCTAAAAACTTATAGTTTGACACAAAAGGTGCCATTGAATTTACTAGACATAAACAAACTATATAAAATAATGTGTCAAACAAAGATTTATTTGTGACTAACAGAATGTCAATGTTGGGATATTCCCTGTGGGAGTATCTTATCATAAAAGTAGAGATGTTACTGTAAATTCAGAACCTGAACGTAAAAATGCAGGATTGTCAAATCCTTGGTCCAAATTTTGAATCACTTTTGAGGGATGGCCTTTTTTTAATTAAATTGATTTTTTTGAGTATTTATTTGAATATTTAAAAATGCAGGAACTCATAGAAACTTTGCAAAGTTCAAGTTAAACTGCATATTTTCAATGGACAAAATGAATTAACTGGAATTAGATTTGAAGCGTTCAAATCCATCAACCATTTTCATTAAGTTTACTATGTTTTTTTGAAATTGCGGGATTGTCAAATCAAAGAACCAAATTTCAAATCACTTTTGAATGCCACTAGTAAACTCAGATATAATTGCAGAACTGGAATCCAAATTTAATGTACAGTAAGAATACTAGGAAACACCAACCCAAATCAAGAAGCTCCACCACAACTAAAATCAAATGAAAAATTGAATCTTAATAACCATGTTTAGACATAAAAAGTGATTAAACTCTAAAATTATCCAAAACTAGAAAGGATACAATATTATACACTTCAAATCACGGATATAGAAACTCTGCTACTATTAAAGACTAAATCAAGAGAAAACAACTACCCACAACTAAACCAATAAATCCAAATAAATATATATTTAATCTAAAATATATATTTTTATTTTATTTTTATGGACCAACAATTGGATTCTCATCCTGCTCCTGCACCAGCCTGCGGGGCAGCCTGTCCACAAGGGCGTCCCAGAGGGTCCAAGAACAGACCCAGAACCCAACTCAAGAGGAGTCATGCTGATACACAGGCCTCCCAAGGTGTCAGTGCCAGCCAACCACCTCCTGCATCCCAAGCCAGAACTACCAGCTTGAATCCCAGGCAGAAGCCACTTTCAAGGCCTGCTACCAAAGTCTCCTACACCAGGGTCACTGTGAACACTGAGGTTACTTACACCTCCACCATTTGCCCATTTGTCACCTGGCCCTGCACTCTTGATCCAAGAGTTGCTACTTCCTGCCCCTGCGTCTTTGACACTACCTACAAGCCATTGGCTACCACTGAGGAACCATCTGTTCCTATTGTGTATTCAACCATTGATGGCGCCACTGCAAGCAAGCGTGATCCCACCTTCTACACAAAAGTCCCTGTCCCCTGTATTTAGCCTGGTAGCCAGGATGCTGTGGTACCTACCAAGGGCCGGTGTCAGTTGACAGTGAGTGTGAAGCTCTCCTCAATTGCTTGAACAAGGGTATGGTGGTTTGGGATATTGCGTCCCAATTTGGTGTCACAGCCAGATACATTGCCGACATCAACACCAAGTATGGCAACACCAGGCAAATTGCCAAATCTACCAAGGCTAAGCAGCAGCCCAAACTCCTTCAGCCCATTCATATTGATGCAATCAAGAAGTGGGTGGCCAAGGATTGCCACCTGGACACACTTGCTGTCCAATCAATGCTTGCCACAGAGTTTGGGCTTTTGGTTTCTAAAACCCTTGTTTACAAAGCAATGGTTGATTTGGGCTTATTGTGGAAGGTGCTTGGAGTTTCTCCATATAATAGAAACAGTGAAAAGACCATTGAGGATTGACGTATTTATGCCAAGACATATCTGGCACTAAAGGAGACTGGGAATGTCCAGTTCTTCTATATTGACAAATTGTTGTTTTCCTCCTCACTCAGGTCTAGGCATGGGTGGGTTGAGAAGGGGTCCAAGGACAGCATAGCCCATTGTGCAGCTGTCTGTTCCCAGACCTATTCCATGGTTGCGCCTTTTTGGTCCTTGCGGGTTGGACTAGTATCAGATGATTAAAGGCTCTCATAACAGCAGGACATTTCTCAATTTTCTAGAGCCGTCAAGAAGTACCTTTGGATAAATTACAGCAGCACAGCCAACATTGTTGTGCTTGATAATGCCAGGCTCCACAAAGTGGATCTGGTTGTGTCCAAACTCCCCCATCAACAAAAACAGCCATTCTGCCAGCCACCGCCTTGCAGACTGCCCAATGAGACTCCTCTTCCTTCCGCCTTATTCTCCATTTCTGAATCCAATCAAGGAGGTGTTTGATTGGATCAAGAATAAGGTGAAACAAGGCCTCCCTCAGGACACAGAGGATCTCTTCAACATTCTTGAAATCAGCCAATTTGCAATGCCAACCAATGTGGTGGTGGCTTTCTATGAGCACTCAGAATCCTTCCTCCCAAAAGCCCTGGCCTCTGAGCCAATCAGATAAATGGGCGCTCCAGGTTTTATTTAGTTTTAATTTTATTTAGTTTGTTTTTATTAGTACTTGATAATTATTATTTATATATAATAATTTGATGTTTGAATGTATTATAGACATTTAAGAATACATAGAAAAGGTAAGTAAAATTAATTATACTAGGTATGAGGACAAATATTTTTATTATAATGCACTGAATATTATTATTGGCTTTTGCGCTAACAAATGAATAAATTAATAAAAAGATAGAAATAAATTAGTTTATTTAAATAATTGTGAATTTTTGATGATACTTTGGCTTTTTTAAGCCACAAATTGGACCTTGCATGTCATCATTTTATCCTTGTTATTTCAGTGCCACTATAGCCACACAACACAACCACCAATGATTTTCATGTATTGCTTACTAATTAGTACTTAGGACGCAGGTCAAGTATATTGAATATGTTTACCAAATCACATTACAAGGGAAAGGTAATTCAAGTTCTAAATAATCATTTGTTTGGAACAATAGTAGAGCAGGCCGTATGATGCAGATAAATTCAATTCTCAATGTTTATCTATGTGATAAATAAACCCGTACTTGACAAGCTAATAAATAAAAACATTTTTAACTTATTTTTAATATTTGACGTGGTTGCAACTTTAACTAATATCATGTTATATATTTAGATATATTAATTTTATAATTTACAGAATAAAATTTAAAAAAAATTAAAATATTAAAAGTAAAATTATAATTATAAATCTTAAAAGTTAAATATTAAAGTTTAAATAATTGAAATATAACAATTTTATTAAATTGTGATTTATTCAATATCAAAATATTTGATATTAAAAATTTAATATTGTAATATGTATTATTAAAATTTTGATATTAACTTTTAGATACTAAATTTTTTAATATTTAA
>QTSX02006726.1:0-57912 GCA_014839935.2 Entomophthora muscae | reverse complement strand
GATTATTCTTCCAGGGCTGCAAGGTAAACACATAGCCTTCCCTGTCATCTAACCAAGACTTAGTAAAAATAAATCCTAATATTAGGATTTCACGTTGTGTGTCTGTGCTGCGCCTCAGAACATGATATCCTACAACCCCAGCTGACCCGCACTCTCAATCTCTCCTTGCCAAAAATCCATGCAACTATAATGTACACAAAGTTGAAACCCTGGTTGTCTTCCAGGTCCACAGTGACATTCCTGTGCTTCAAGCAAGCCACTCTCTCAATAAATCAACCCACTTGTCTGATACCTTCTGTTTTTGTGGAAACACCCACAAATTTTTAGTGGACACTGGGGCCAACCACACCATGGTGGACCAGACGTTTGCTGATGCACAGCAGCTTGACAGTGTACCCATCAGATTCAAGGCAGTACAAGTAGCTGACTCACACAGAGTAGCAATTACCCACAAGACAGTTTCTTTTTTGGTAAGAATAGGGAATGTCCAAGTTAAACTCTCTGGGCCAATCATGGCAGGTCTAAGCAACAATGTAATTGCTGGACTTGACTTGCTTTGTCACAATTGTCCTTACATTGATTGGGATATGTTTTTTATCACCTTCAATAGAAATGGGGCAGGCTTCCAGATCTACCTTGTTGAAATGAGCAGGCTTCTTCACAGTAATGTGTTTGTCAGGATAACCAAAACAGGCTTGTACAATTTCAAGAGGGGAAACTAGACTTTAATCAATGCTCAGTCAAAGTTATCTGCACAGAACCACCTGTGGCCCTCCCCTTGACCACTGTTCCTTCACCAGCGCTTGCCAACTTCCTTAAGAGGTATAAGGATGTGTTCAGTGAGACACTCAATCAACTACCTCCTCCTCAGGAGATCCAGCACAATGTAAAACTCCAAGGGATGCTGCCTAAAACATGCCCTTTATACTATCTCACACCAAAAAAGATGAGACCCTTTGCCAGCACCTTGTGGACGCGCTTAACAAGGGCTTCATTTGCCCCTTGCTCTCTCCATATGGGGTGGCTATCTTCTTTGTAGCCAAGAAGGAAAGGTCTCTTTGCCTGGTCACAGACTACTGCGCCCTAAACAAGTTGAAGGTTAAGAATAAGTACCCCCTGCTATTGATTGAGAACCTGTTTGACACGCTTGTGGGTGCAAAGGTTTTTATCAAGATCAATCTCACTGCAGGGTACAATTAGGGTCACATTTCACCAGGGGATGAGGCAAAAACTTCCTTCCACACACACTACAGGTTGTTCAAGTATTGGATCACAAAATTTGGGATGATCAACACTCCTTCCACCTTTGCTATATTGATGAGCAAAGCATTTGAGGAATCTCTTGGAAAAGGTGTGCTTGAGTACCTTGACAACATTATTGTCTCTAGTCAAGATCAAAACACACACCTCCAACACCTCCATGCTGTCCTCAACACCCTTTGGAAAAATCAGCTAAAAGCTAAACCCTCTAAATGCAAGTTCCTCAATTTAGAGCTGCTGTTCCTTGGGCATACCATCTCTCCCCAAGGTATAAAGCCAAATCCTGCCAAAATCAAGGCAATCACCAGCATGCCACCCCCCACTGGTGTGGTTCAGGTACGTACCTTCTTAGGCATGGTTGCCTACATGTGTAAATTCATCCCCAACTGTGAAAAACTTATTGAACCCCTCATTGAGCTCCTGAACACCAAACAGCGCTTCCACTGGACCCCTGCCAGAGACTAAGCTTTTGAAATGCTGAAGCAGCAACTTACAACTGCACCTTTATTACAGTTTCCCAATTGGAACTGCCAATAAAAACTCAAGAATGACGCCTCTGACAAGGCCATAGGGGGCGTACTACGGATAGAAACTGACAATGGTGCCTTCCTCCCTGTGGCATATGAGTCCAGGAAGCTTACCAACTTGGAACAACATTACCCCATACATGATAAAGAGTTAGCGGCAATTGTGCACTGTGTCAAGAAATGGTGTTGTTACCTGAAAGGAGCCACCTTTCCACCCTGTGTCTTGACAGATCACAAGTTGCTCCAGTACTTCAATGCATAGTCCCATCTGACTCAAAGTCAGTCAGGTTGGGTTAAGAGCCTGTCTCCTTACCAACTACACATTGAATACAAGCCCGGAAAGGAACTTGTCACTGCTGACGCCTTCTCCAGGTTATATGTGGCGTCCATCACAGGGGACAACAGCTAAGACCTGGACTGGCTAATGCTCTATCTGCGTCCTGAAGCAAGCTGCTACAAAGGTCTCAGCTCCACAACTATCTCCAAATTAAAAGACAACAAAATTTAGTTCACCACTGATGCTGGCAGCGTTTGTTGCTGGGCAGAGACTGGTGAGAAGACTCTGTACATTCCCACCACCCAGCAAGGAGATACCATACTGCATTATCACCACACCTTGGGTCACATCATAGGACTTAACCTCTTCAAAATCATGAAGCTTAAGGGTTGATGGCCTTGTATGCGCCAAGACATTTTGGATCTCCTCAAGACAAGTGTGTTGTGTGAAAAGAACACGTCAAAGCCTGCACCCCCAAGTCTGTCCTGCCCATTAAGGCAATGAAACCCTTTTTAGCAGTGGGCCCTCAATATTGTTGGACCTTGCCCAAAGAAAGACTTGGGAAGAAATATAACATCACAGCCATTGACTACTTCACCCATTGGCCAGTAGCATGGGCAACAACTAACCATACTGCCATCACCATCACCCGCTTCATTGGCAAGGAAATTGTGGCCCACTTTGGGTGGCCCAAAAGTCTCGTCACAGATGGTGGTCCCAAACTTGTGGGGCAGGTCATGAAGGTGTACTGTGCCAAGAATGCCCTCCAACGGGTAGTTACCACTCCCTACTATCTGCAAGCCAATGGGCGTGTAGAGCAATTAAACGGCTCACTGGTCCAGCTTATTGCCAATCTCTCACAGGAGCACCTAAATACTGCATGGACTGAACACTTGCATACCGCTCTACTTATCCTACAAGCAAGAATCAATTGAGGCACTAGGTTCAGCCCTAGCGCCTTGGCCTTTGGGATGCCTGACAGTCTGAAAGGTGTTGAACAGGGGAAGCTACAGTCCACAATTCCTGGAAAGCCCCTCTGTTGGCAACTTCATCCCTAAACCAATGGTGTGCCAAAGCCCAAGAAGCTGAGCACAAACAAATTGAAGGAGGGAAAAAGCACCTTGAAGCTAGATATGCTGTAGGTGACCCTGTCTATACCCTCAACCACAATCTGGCTAAGTTGGAGCCCAACCACTTAGGGCCCTTCAAGATAGCTGCAGTCTATGACAATCATACCTATTGGCTTGAAGATGCCCAAGGAAACACCATGACGCTCCACCACAACTGCTTGCGCCCCTGATGCGCCATTCTCACACAAAGGTTGTTTGTGCAGACCTTCCCAGATCTCCTGCAGACTCCAATCCTGGTGTCTGACAACAAGCAGGGGGCAAGGGGGTGTTGCAACCTAGTTTCATGACTTGCCTGCCAACGTATCTTACAATACACAGGGGGCACTCCATATGTTGCCCCTTGACATATCTAATAATATGGACCAATCTGATAGCAATATCGAATTGCGGGCATTTCCTCCTAATTAGGAGCGCTATCAATTTGACCTGTTGACACCTGTACAAGTTATTCTTTGGCTTGAATCCTTACATGGAACAAGCCACCATGCCACCCCCTTGTGGCCGCATGGCTTTCCCCATATAATATATTATTTACAATATTATACAATAAACAATACATTATTTTTATTATTCTGTCCTTTCTATTGGAAAGTTTTCTTCCCCAATTCCAAATACTGAATCCCCATTGGTTCAGTTGCAATACCAATGAGGAGGGAAAAGCTCAGGGGAGTGCTTAGGCAAGCCGCCCTCCCCCAATACACAATACTTGTACAGTGACCAGAATATGAACTCAATTAGCATGATCCAAGTACCCTCCAACAATCCTCTACTATTGCTGCCCAAACTGGGGATAAACTCCTCACTTATCATTTCTGGTTTTGCATATATCAGTGCACAGCACTATTCAACACTGGAGCAGATCAATCCCATGTTGACAAGAAATTTCCAACCTCATGAAACTATCAACAGTCCAAAGCAACATCAATAAAGTTATCATGGCAGACAACAGGAGTACACCAGTCACCAGAGAAGCAAACTTTTCTGCACCCAAATTAGAGACGTGCAAACAACGCTTAGCAGTCCTATCATACCAATCCCCAAGTATGATGTCATACTTGGCTTGGATTGGATGAGAAAGACAAAACCTCACATTGACTGGGACAACACAACCCTCACAATACAATGAGGAAAAGTACACCACCATGTCTACCCAACACACCTTGATACACTTATGAGAGACCATGTGTTTGTAAAAATCATAGAAACAGAGGAGGAAACTGACCTCAGTAAGATCAATTGGAACACCTGCACATATGAGATTATCCATTTTAAGAATATGAAGGCTAGATGTGAAAAGGACTATATTTAAGATCAGCTTGTCAGTGAGTTCCCTTCAGTCTTCCTAGAACCCCTACCAGGGTTACCATCTAACTGTGGCATACAACAGAAATCAATCTCAAGGGGAGTGTCCCAAAAGCACGGCCCATCTACCGCCTTACACCCAAAGAAGACAACTCTCTGAAAGCCTATTTGGACAAAGCGCTTGAGAAGGGGCTCATTAGACCCTAGAAATTGCCTTTTGGTACCGCTGTCTTCTTTGTGGTAAAGAAAGATGGAAGACTCTGCCTAGTCACATACTACAGGGCACTCAACAAGGTCACAATTAAGAACAGGTATCCCCTGCCCCTGATTGATGACCTTTTTGACGCCCTGGGGGGTCCCAAACCTTCAAAAAAATTGATTTGAAAGCAGGCTATCACCAAATTTGCGTAAAGCCTGGAGACATTCCAAAGACTGCATTTAGAACCTAGTATGGATCCTTTGAGAGTGTTGTCCTCAATTTTGGCATGACAAACGCCCCTAGCACCTTTTTGACCTTCATGAATAAGGTTTTCAAAGAACACATTGGGAAGCAAGCAATAATCTACCTGGACAACATAATTATCTACAGTCAAACCCTAAAACAACACTGGGAAGATGTCTGCCTGGTCCTCCACACCCTCAAAGAAAACCAACTCATTGTAAAGCCATTAAAGTGTGACTTCTTCTTGGCTGAACTCCCATTCCTTGGTCACATTATCCGCAAGGACATAATCAAACCAGACCCAGAAAAGATATTTGCCATAACCAAAATGCCAGATCCCAGAAACAAAAGCAAACTCTGTACCTTCCTAGGCATGGTAGCTTATGTTAGAAGATTTATCCCTGACTGGGGTGCTCTAACGGCCTCTCTATCAGTTATTACAGACAAAACAACCAAATTTGTATGGACACCTCTACAAGACTAACATTTCCGCCAACTAAAAGAAAAAATGGTTACCACCTCCTATCCTTCAATAACCAAACTGTGAAGGGATATACAAGTTGAAAACTAACGTGTCTGACTGCGCCATAGGAGGAGCACTCCATATCCAGACGGCAGGAAAGGACTTTCTCCCTGTGGAATACAAGCCAAGGAAGCTTTCTGAGGGTGAAAAAAGATTTTCCATACACAATAAAGAACTAGTAGCCATTTTACACTGCCTCATGAAATGACAATGTTATCTATAAAAAGCCCAAACATTTAAAGTCCTCACCAATCACAAGTCATTAATATTCTTTAATACACAACAGCACTTGTCAAGAAGGCAAGCCAAGTGGATGAGTCTCATACAGAGATACCTCATATAAATCAAATACAAGCCAGGCAAGGAAATGCTTACCGCAAATGCCCTTTCAAGGCTATACAGTAAACACATCCTATACGCTGATGGGGACCCTGGCTGGCCCATACTCATCATGGGGAATCTCCAAGAAGGTTTCCTGTGACTGTACTACAGTCACTGCTGAGTATTTACCAAATAAATTCTCAAAAAATATAAGAAGTTCTGTTTTTGCTGTTTGTTAAATATAGATAGGTTTGTTTGGTATTCTTGAGGGAAAGGTTCCTAGAAACTGGATATCTATGTTTAATAAAAGAACAGAATATGGATGTTTAGTTAGGTTAGGCTAACTAAAAGAATTGAGGCAATATTGGCTGAATCAATCTTGGAGACTATGCATCTCAAAATGGTTTAGTTAAATGGGAAGATTAATTAATAAATACGGGATATAATTAATGAGGATTAAATTATATTAAAATGGCCTTGACTGTGTCAAGAAGTTCAGTTAAGGTTAACCATGGGAAACCCCCAGAATTAGGGTTAAAAGCGCTGCAGTGGCGTCTGGTTCAAGTTTCAAAGAATTTTAATAGGTTTTAAGGCAAAAAACCATTAAATGCAAAGATAACCAAATAAAGGCAGGGATACCTAGGAATTCAGGTTTGATCAGCTGGTTCCCAGTTGGAACACTAATAGCTGAGTTTGGGATGTGTAATCCACAGGGGTTTGGCGCCGGGAGCTGGTCAAGCTCCATGCCAAATTGATATATTGAGATGAAGGGTGTCAGGTGACTCCTTCTCATTGTAGGTTAATTCTCATAGGTTGAGAATTGTTGGTGATCTTTTAGGTAAATATCTATGTTGGATGACTTGAATCTCATAGACCTGTGACACAAATCATTGGTTGATTCAGGAACCAGAGGGGTTTTCAGCTGTGTATGCCCTGAATGGTATATAAGCAAGAACAATTAACATTAATAAAATATATATTCACATTGTCGGTTTTGACACTTTCCCCTCACCTATTTTTCAATTATCATGCCTTCTTTGTTAAAATTTGAGAGAGCCAAGTTTGGGGTCCTTTGTGTGGAAACTGCTGCAGCAAGAAAGGAGGTTCCTATAAGTACATTGGAAGAAGCTTGGACCAGCCTAGAGGTCACTAAGACTGTTCCTGCAGAATCTTTAGTAGAAGTAAAGGCTGCGTTTGAAGAGCTGCATTCCGATTACTTTGCTAAGGAAGGGACTCCCACCCAAGGGAACCAAATTTATGCTTGGGATTCTTGGAACTTATTGGTAGGATGGGATGAAATCTTGCAACAAGTAAAAGAGATGGTGAAATGTGAAATTGAGGCGTTGAGAGCACGAGAGGAAAAAAGCGTTGAAATCATGGCTCATTGGCGGGATGACAATAAAGTGTTATCCAATAAAATTGCCTCCCTGGAGGCAAAGCTCCTCAAAGCTTTGTCCCAGGAAGGTAACAGCAATAAGAGTCAAGGGCAGGATAATGAAAGGATGGACTTGTTAGGCCTGGATCTGTCACACCTGCTCAAGCCAACACCTTCAAAAAGATATTTATGAGCAAGCCTCATTAATGCTTCTTTCACTTCTGACAATGCCTCAGAAGAAAGCTGCAGAGCTTTACTGAGCTCAACAGACTGGTTACTAGATCAACCTCCCAGGAGCCCATGGTGGCCTTCACTCCTTTTCAGCTATTGCCTTGGTGAGAAAAAGGACTCCAGAAAGATATATGAGGCACTTAAGAAGACAAATTATATGGAGAACAATGCAGCTATCTTTGCTCCATTTGGGTCATTATTTGTTAGATTAATCTGTTTCCTATTAACTGTGCTACTTAACACTTTAAAATTTTGTTTTAATTTTCTTATCAATAAATTTAAATAATTACAACAATTTTATCAAAATAAATCTTATTTAATCCTTATAATATAAAACCCTATATTAAATTAATCATTTTCTACTTACAGCTAAATTAAATAGTATTAAAAGCTAGTAACAATCTTATTTCATATACCATTATTTCTTGAAAGCTGATTAATACAAAATGACATCATTCTAAAAAGAGCAACATAAAAATACAATAAAAACTGACATGATGCTTTTTGTTGGAAATTAAATTGTTGTCTAAAATCTTAGCTTTTTTAAAATATTTAATTTAAAATATAACAATTTTTGATTCCCTCTTTTTAAAAAGAGGGCAGATAGCTTTTTTGTATACTTAATAAATAAATATTAAATAATTTTGGATTTTTTTATAAAAAAATCTAGTAAAAAGTTAAAAAAACTAAAACTAAAATTAAAACTGAACTTTTATTGAAATTTCAGTGATCTCATTTTGCATAAGTAATTTATTCTTAAGTTAGATTTTATAGAAAATATATAGTAAGAACTTATAAGAGAGTAAAAGTTTTTCTTTTCAAAATTTTAAGTATTTGATATTAATAAAATAGCTTTATGCAACTATTTAATAAAATTATATCTTTATACTATATGCTAGAGATAATATGTATTAAAAATTCAAACATAAAAAAGAATGTATCAAAATCTTGCTTTATTTAATTAAATTTTATAAAGGTTAATATTTATTTAAACTAAATGGAAAATAATCTTAGTCATTGTATCTATAAAAATAAGATACAAATTTAATTATACAAGCAAATATTTATATGTGATTAAAAATAACATTTTTGTTTTGATAGATTTAAGATATATAAAGTTCTTTTTTAAGAACTGTAAAAGTTATAATAAACTTAAGTTTATTTAAAAAAAAGGTTTTTAAGTTGGTTACTAAAAGTAAGCTAAATAATGATTTATACTTTAAATTAGTTTACTGATTAAAATATCATACTTTAAGAGTTAATTAGCATATTTTATTTCAAATAATAATTTCATAAGCTTATATTCAAAGCCACTTCAAGATATTAAATTGGTATTGAAATATAAAGTTGCAGCACAATTCCAAAAGCTGAGATTAAGGGCTTTCTAATGATACTAGTTTGAGCAAGATTGAAGTACTATTTGCTAAGATATCAACAGTTAACCAGAATATAAAAAGGGGTAAATAAACAATGATATCAGACTTCAGGGGTGATATTGATAAATTAAGGAGATCAGTTGGGGGTTAGTTGGGGATTTATTCCTGTAGTGCAAAAGCTCAGCTAACATGGTATTTAAACAGCTCAACTTTACAGAAATTTACTTTACAATCCACACCTTTACTCCTCTCTGATAACTGCACATCTATTTCCAAGCAAGAACTGCCTGAACCAAGCCAAGGAACCCAACCACTATCATTATAGAGCCTATCAAGTTTGCACCTCAGATGACACCCTTCTTCTCACTGGGGGCTTCTACTAAGAGAGAAAGAATCTCTACGCCTAAACAAGCATTCCTTTTTACTTCTGGCAGTGATCTTAACAGTTTTGCTGAGCATTTCTTATTAAAAACAGAGTTTGGAAAAAGTACCTTCTTACCTGTCATAAAAAATTCTAAGACAGATGATTTCCTTAACAACCTAAAGAAATTGATGTCAGAGTCCCCTGCCAAGCACCTTCCTTCCCTAAGAGCATTGGCTACATCAAGCTACAGTCTGAAAGAGTTTTGGGATTGTGGATTTAAAATGACAAAAAATGAGTAATCATATTCTAAAAAAATAAAAAATGCTAAAAAAGCATCATTAAATTCAAAAAATAAAAAAGGAAAAAATGATTCAGTAAAAAAACATAAAAAATATTTTAAAACATATATTAAAAAATCCATTTCCAACTATCTAATTCACTAAAAAATCCCCTGGATTGATTTATGAAGAATTACAAAAAGCATTGAGTGAATTCTCAACTAAAATAAAATACTTATTGAAAACAAAAAAGAAATTTATGAAGATATGAAAATAAAAAAAAATATTTCTATTTCACTTTCCACTTTTTATAAGCTTATTCATAATAATATAATTAAAAGCAAAAAGCAAACTGATATGTGTAACATTTTTGACTTAAAAAATCATTAGAAATGAAGAAAAAGGATTTGAGTAAAAAGAAGTTGCCATTGCCTAAATCTATTAAAGAAAATTTGGAATCTATTGGCCTACATGAAAAGTTTTATAAGCATCAAAATAAAGAATATATTAGTGATATAAATACTCTTGATAATAATTCATGTGTTATAGTGATAGACTGTAAAGAAAACTTTAAAATAGATAGGGGTCCAATAGAGACAAACAATTGTTTTTATGAAAAATACCTATTTCTTTATTAGGATTTGCAATTGCTTTTAAAGAAAATGAGAAAATTAAATAAGAGTATCATGACTTTTTATCTGAAATTTTATCCCATTACTCTTTGTTTTCAGGTCAGGGTTTGATAAGTCTGCTTAAAAATAACAAATTTAAGAATATTAAAAATATTATAGTTTTGACTGATAATGGTAATCATTTCATATCTTATGAATTCTTATATTATCTTTTTAAAAAGGTACCTATAATTATAAAAGGAACAATTAAGTTTAATAGATTTGTTGAGTGTCATGGCAAAAGTATTGTTGATGGTCATTTTGGTGTATTATCTAAAATATTTAAACAAAAGGAAAATGAGATATATATAAAAAATATAAATGATCTCAAAATGGTTTTTGAGAGAGAGGAAGAAAGAAAGGGTTTATATGAGTCACTTGTAAATAATTCAGATGTTTCCCAAAAAACCTTTTTTCACATATATGATAGAAAATCTAGGCCTAAAAAAAGCTGGCTTGAAGTCAAAGCATTTTATGTTAATCTTTCATATTTAATGAAAGATGATGAGCTGTATGTTTCACCTTTGACATTTGAGGATGTTAAGGAGTACTACAAAATAAATTATTGTGCAAAGTTCTGCACAGATGACAGAGAAACAAAGAGAGCTGATACTACTTAATGATTAGTAGGACATGTTCATGAAGTTGGACGCATAACAAAAATTTTATATTTCACATAGGGTAAATAGTCTTTTAAATACAACAATTTTTTTCTAAAAAATAACTAAGAAATTAATTATATGAGCCAAAGATAGGTTAATATTGATTATAGCTTTGGGGCTGCTATTACTCTCCAATGCAACTCATATATTTGATTCTTGGCTTATTAAAATAGAAAAAGGGTTTAGCAAAAAATACAGTTAATAGAAATAAGATTTATTTCTATTATTTGTATATTTTACACTATTAAACTTTTCTTCAGTAAACTAAGCATTATATTAATTTTCAAAAAACATAAGTTTATGACTTAAATGATACCAAAGAAGTTAAAAGGCTTTGAAATGCTTAAGCTGGCGCCTTGGCTTAATCTAACAAATAATGACCCGTTTGTTGATCACTTTAAACACCAATAGATTGGAAAACTTGAGACCAGACACCATGGTAGAAAGGAAAACAAGATTTAATGGAACCTGTTCAATTTTTTTAATAATAAGACCACAAAGTCTACTTCCTCCCTGGAAAGCTGGCACAATAAGTTTTCCAACTGTGTTGGGGTGAAGAACCCCAAGTTCAATGTCCTGATCAATAAACTCAAAGTTGAACAGGCAACCAATGAAACTCTTTACTGGGAGCTTTTAGATGGACGTCAAAGTGTTTCCCAGAGCAGAAAGGATCTCAACAGCTTTGAGATAGTCAAAAAAATTCCTTTCCCCTACAACTCCTCAAACTGGCTTGCTCATCTTGAGAATATTGCAAAAGTTCTCTAATATTCCAAATTAAATCTTGCATTGCTTTTGCTTTCTTTTATTTTTATGTTGTGACAATAAAACATTTTACTATAAAAAATTCATTTTAAAGTTGTTTTTAGCTTCTTATTTTATATTCAATTGAATATAGCTATATATAAACACTCTAGTTTAATTTTACTTTTAAAGTAAAAAAGTTTCTTTAAAAACAGCTAATTAAGAATTCTTTTATTATATAACATATAGTTTTTATTGCAGAAATAAATTTCTTGGAGTCTCTTTAGTCTAGAAAATAATTTAAAATATATATATTTATATTGAGAACTATATTTTATTTGGCTTTGAAGCTAACCTCTGGAAAATTAATTTTTTCACTTTGTCCTTGAATTTTTGATTTTTGCACCCTACATAATGTTTCAATTTTTGAACTTTTTGGGGGTTCCATTTTTAATTTCTGCACTTTTGACCTTAGGAACTTTGACCTTAGGTACTTTCCTGATTTAAATTTTTGTTCATTTAGTTGTTTGTTGAGTATGGGTTTATATGTTATGTAGTTAAATAACACAAACTCTATTTATCCACATCAAGCTGCCTGCTCCACTTATGTTTTTAATAAAGTAGTTTTAAAAGCTATGGCAACAGCCAAATATACCTCAGATTTAAACAAAATGATTTCAGATTTGAACAAAATCCAACTATTAGGTTAAAATGCACACTCTGTTAACAGGGATTTTTGGCGTTCATGGGCAAAATGGGTCAACACAGCAAAGAAGTGCTCACACGCAAAGCAAAACTATTCAAAATACAATCCAAAATACATTAATTCACAAAAAAATGGTGTGAGTTGACTTTTGGTGTACATATGCTTACTATGTGAATTGATGACAAAATACACCCAAGCGTGGTGTGTCAAAACTCAATCCAAAAACAAAACACAATAGCAACTCACTATGTAAACAAAATCACTCAAATGTTGTGTGCAATGGATTGTAATCAAGAATAATACCAAGGTATCTAAAATAAGACACACAATCCAAGACATAAATTTTAAAAATATTGTGTTGGGTGCTTAATTTGGCATATAATCTGGGAAAACAGGTGGGAATTATGTTGGGTATTCTAAAATGGGCGTTGTAAAACCAAAAACAACTAATTAAGAAATAAAAAATCTATAATTGGGATATGAAGGGGGAATGTTAATCAAATATCCATATTCAAATAAAAGCAAAAATTAAAAGTAAGGAGTGACTTAATTGAAATTTATTTAGTATTTTATTAAATTCTCAAAATGAAAGGAACACAAAAACAGAGTACCAATGCACCTGTTGTGTGCCACAGTCATGGTTGCCCCTGCGGGTCAAAGAACAGAGTTAGTGCAACCCAAGTGCCTACTCAGGAAGGAGATGGGAGAGGAGCGTTTGATAGTGACAATGCACTGACACAGCCAGTTCAAGGAGCACAAGTTGCTAGGGTGAAGAGCATCAACCCTTGGGTCCCCAAGCTGACCTGGAAGCCAACCAAGGTCACCACTACAAAAACAGTTAGAAACAAGGAGGTAGAACTTACTTTTGTATGTGTTTGAAGTTGGGTACCGGCAAGAGTCAGTCCCATCAGCCATGCTGGAGAAGGTAAAGCCTGTACTTGACACTAGCTATGAGCCCTACGTCGGTGATGACAACCAGGAAGAGGACAAAGAGCCTGAGTTCTACAGAACCACAGAGGGGCAGTTAGTGTTAAAGAAAGTTGCTGCATTCTACACCAAGGTACTTATGCCTTGCAAGCCAGTCCCTGAGAAGAATCCCATTTCAACTAATACCACTAAGCCCACCCAGAAGCGCATCCCAGATATCAAATGCATCATCCTGCTCAA
The DNA here is from genome assembly GCA_014839935.2 of Entomophthora muscae. NCBI lineage: Eukaryota > Fungi > Entomophthoromycota > Entomophthoromycetes > Entomophthorales > Entomophthoraceae > Entomophthora > Entomophthora muscae. The sequence goes on along the minus strand of QTSX02006726.1, from coordinate 44,559 downwards.
GCTAATGTGTGAATCTGGTGATTACAAGGCGGCCACAGCTCTTGTTGGGGTGAATCCCAAGTACGCCTTGAAGACCTTCAACAAGTTCATCAACACTGGCCAAGTCCTTGCCAAGGAGAAATCCTTGCACGTGTCAATCATGCTCACCAAGGAGAACAAATGGGCAATCCACCAGTGGATAACCCAAGGTTGCCATCTTGAACTGGCAAATATATATAATATGTTAAAATCTACATTTGGGGTTGAGGCCTCAATTTCCTTTTACTACCATATGGTAAAGGGGATGCACTTCTCCTTGAAAAAGCTCAGGATATTCCCCTATAATTGTAATAGCCCAGACAACATTGACGTCCGGAAAAAATATGCAGAGACGTACACTGCCCTCAAAGCCAAGGGGACGGTCAAATTCTATTACATTGATGAATCAGCATTTGCCTAGTATATGCAGAATGAATGTGGGTATGTCCCAAAAGGCTCCAATGGCAGGATGGCTTGGAGTACTTCAGTCTGCCCACAGCCTCTTTGATGGTGGCTCTCCTTGGTCCAAAGAGGATTGAGTTGTATCAAATGATATTAGGGTCTCATAATAGCAGGTCCTTCTTATCTTTTCTCTGATTGATCCAGGAGCACCTGAGGTACACAAGCCCAGGCTTTACCAATTTAATAGTACTGAACAATGTTAGTCTCCATAAGGTGGCAGATTTTCTTGAGGAATTTCCATCAATTGACACTAGCATTTCAGTGAGCCCCCAGCAATTGGCCACAGCAAATTTGAGCCTTATCTTTCTCCCTGCTTATTTTCCCTTTCTAAATCCCATTGAGGAAGTCTTTAGGTGGCTCAAGCAAGTTGTCAAGCAAGGGTCCCCAACTGGGACTGAGGACCTCTTTGATCTGCTGCAGGCCGGGATCCACACCCTCCCAGCTGAGACTGTGGCCATATTCTATGGCCACTCTGATTTGTTAATCTCAGCCTGCCTTGCCAAACAGCCAATCAATTAAAGGCTTAGCTTTTCTGACTTTTTTATGATTCCTAATTTACTATTTAAGATTTATTAATTATCATTTTATATTTAGAAGCTTCTAAGCCCACAATCACATCCAGCAGGAACATCAATGAAGGTTTGCAATTTATTTATTTTCTATTATTTATTTTCTATTATGGCATCTGAGGTTATCCCAAACACTTGATACTGGATTACACAAATATATTTATATCACTTTTGTAAAAAAATATAAAAAGCAATTTAAAAAAATTTAAATGTAAAGTGTACACAATAGAAGTAAATTTTATTAAAGTAAATATATTTATGCTTATATGTTGACCTTCTCCAGGATTTATTTTGCAAAACTTGTTTGTTAAAATAATAATTATAAAAATTAATTTTTTTAAAAAGAAAAATTTAAAAGTTTAGCTGATATTGAGGAAGGAGATTTTTATTGAGTGTGCCTGTAGTGGTTTGGTATTATGTACCCACCCCACAATGGAGGTGGCGCACAACTTCTACCTCCACACCGTGTATAGTGGATACACCCTGCTGGAAGTATTCTTTGTGGCTAGTAAAAGGGAGGATAGTGAGGTGGGAATGGAGCAGCAGCTTTTCTGGCAGGACTGCAAACCTGTATATGCCAGCCAGGACCAGGGTGTCTTGGGTTACGTGGTCAACAGAGTTGTAACCTGGGGGACCTTCTTCCCATCCAGGGAGAGCCTGGCCTTGTCAATCCCTAGGAGGACCCTTTCCAGATCCTCTACAGACACATTCATCCAAAAGTAAAAGAGATACCCCAGGTAAACCACCAGATGAAGCCTTTGCTCAGCAAAGGCTTCATTAAACTTGCACAATTTATTAAACACAGCACTAATCTTCTTCCTGTACTTTGTTTTGGCAAATGTGAGCTCCATTGCTGGAGGGACCCCCATCACGTTTGCACTCCAGGCCAGCACAAAGTCCACCAGTAGGATCTTGGTCTTCTTTACAACTGTTACATCTGCACCAGCCAATTTACCTACTGTGTGCCCAAAGTTCTCCAACAGGTAAGACAGGGTGTGCTCCACTGGGAAGCAGAAGCAAGCAGCCACATGTGCCTGGCCCATCTCCAGTATATTATTGAATGGGAACGTTGCCAGGATGTCCCAAACAAGCTCAATGAAGTTGACACAATAAACTCCACTGAGGACCACTGGGTCTAGGCAGACCAGTTGGGCATCCTTGTAGGCAGTAAATGCCCTCTCAGATGCCCCCTCAGTATGTTAAAGCCCAGCTAACGCCTTCCTGGACATTGGGAAGGTACCGTGAATCCTATCCTTGAGCTCCTACAAGACAGGAGGGACAGAAATAGCTGACTTGCTATGTGATTGATGTATAATATAGGGGGACAAAAGGAACCAGGACCCGGCAGAGTTCACTGTCAATGTTTTCTAAAAAAAGGCAAGTATTTAGAAATTTTTATTGATTTATTTTTTAGGTTACCTTTGCAGGTTTCCTCCTTGCCTGCGGCTTTGGCAGGCTTTGCCATTCTTGGCGCAAGCAATTGCGCTGGCAATTCAGTGTCCTTGGTTCTTGCACGCTTTTCATATTTGAGGTGGGCATACATCTCAGGGTCGTTGACCTAGACAGACGGCGCAGAGAGGGCAAAGGACTTGAATTTGAGGCCTTCCACCACAGTTTTCTGGACATATAATATGTGTTTAATGGTTGTTTTGGATGTGCCTGGCATCTTGGCCATGATTACCTTGGTAGACACCTTTTTGATTTTTTCCCCTGTAAGAACAGCAGCCTTCACTTTTGCCTTGACCTAGTGGTCAATATCTTTAATTTTGGCAATTTCTGAGTTGAGATCTTTGAGTAGTTTTTCAAGTTCTCTCATTTGATTTTTTACTAACCTTTCTATATGTTTTTATAGCTTTCACCCCAATAGAATCTATGTTATTCTTATATTTTTGCCTCTTTGTTTATCCTTGTTTGTTTCCCATTTACTAAAATATCCCATCTTTTACCCATTGTATATATTTTTTACACTTAACTCTATGTGTTGTTCACTTTGTGTCAGCATTGTCCCTTAATTGCCATATTATTTTTGGCACTTTGAATTGCCCCTTGTGAAAATATTAACAACAATTTGGTGATCAGCTAAATTTGAATTAGAAAATTATAGGTTAATTATGTTTAGATAAAGTTTTTACTGATCCAAATTCAAAACCTTAATAATAAAACTTAAGCCAATCAGGAGCCAAGTGATAAAGTAATTGTTGCAACATAAATAGTCATTAATAATTATTTGATGCATTTACACTAATTAATATGATTGGCTGGTTGTTTTGCCATTGTGCGACATTGCCACAGCGGCAATGGCGCTCAATGGAAAAACAACCAGCCAATCATATCAATTAGCGCACATGATCAAATAATTATTAATGACCCTTTATATTACAACAACCACTTTATCACTTGGCTCCTGATTGGCTTAAAGTTTATCATTAAGGATTTTGAATTCAGATCAGTATGAGCTTTATCTAAAAACAGTTAACCTATAGTTTTATAATTCAAATTTTGACAACCACCAAATTGTTATTGATATTATCATAAGGGGCTGTGTAAAGAGCATAAAATAACTGTGTTCTGGATCTAGATACATGGCATAGTAAATATATGATTTTATTGAAATAAGCTGAACATAAATAATAAAACTAACTATAAACAAAGAGAACATGAACAATTGAAATTCAAAATAAAGATAATATAAATAGAAAATGTTTGGCAATAGGGGGTTTATTAGGGCAGGGAAGAGTGATGCCTAGTAGGCAGAATAGCGCAGGAAGGAAGATGTAGAGGTGGTGTTGGCCAGGGGGTCTGGGATTGGGTGGGTGGGGCTGGAAGGTGGGGGTGGTGATGGCAGGGGTAGGGGTAGGAGGATTTTGCGTGATGGCCCCCATATACTGCTTGTTGTATTCCTCATTGATTATTGGCTAGATGGGCTGGCAAGTGGTAGTGGCCCAAGGTGGAAGTCACTTATCCTTACATGATTGGTTGCCCATGTTCACACGTAAAACCATTTGCACAAACAAGTTGGCCACCATTTGGCAACCAAAGAGAGAATCATGATCAAGGACCCCAAGATAGAGGTTGTTGAAAGCCTGAGGGCAGCGCTCCTGGAGTGTATCTCTAATATTAAAGAACACAACATCAGCCAGATGGATGTCTACATGGCCAGCAGGGTACACAGAGGCCTGATGCCCGTGTTGCTGGATGGCCTTGAGGGCAGTGGAGCTACCCTGTATCAGGTGGCTCAAGAAAACCCGGTGCTTGGAATTCAAGCCATCCCAGGAGTCAATTAATCTGCCAAGGATGTGGCTGTACTTGTAGCCATTGGTAAGATCTGGGTTTTTCTGATAATATACAAAACCCTTGGCTGAAACAGCCAGAAATGCACCAATAAAAGTCCTATTCTTGACCTTCTTCCTTCCTTTTTGAGTGGTGGCTCTTCCTTACTTGCCAAAATCATCAAAAGCTATTGATAGCTTGTAGTAGGAGATGATGTCATCTGTTAGACTAGTCAAGCATTAGATCAGGGTGGATTTTATGGCAGGATCATATGGGGAATTCTCAGCGCCATCCCATTGGTTGCCGGCAGCATTGGTCAGCGCACGGACTGACGCCACCTTCCCATACATCCAGAGCTGCACCATGCACTCAGACACCCAAATGCCATTGTGCTCAAGTTGCTTCTTGACCTGAGTCAAGGGAAGCTTGGGGTCCTGCTGCAATAGATTAAGCATGATTGGATATGCCTCATTGATTTGAGACTTTGGGGCCTTCTTGGGCTTCTTGGCTGTCCCAATCAGATTCCCCTTGTTCATCAGGTTGTTGAACTCCCGCATTATGGTGGCTCAGGTAAATTTCAAGTGGTCTGCAATCTGATCACAGGACAGACCCTGCAGGTTCAGTGCCACAATTTCCTGGAGAATCTGAGCAGAATTATTCTGCATTTGGGGAGCTGGGCTGCAGGAGCTGAAGTCTGATTAGGTGTAGGGGGGCAGGATGGCTTGTAGCAGAAAGTTGTTCTGGATTGAGGTTTCCATCCTCATTGGCTGGTTGATGGGCAGCTTGTGCAGGGGTGAGTACAGGAGCAGGGGCAGGGGTAGAGCTAGACACTATGTGACCACTGAACAAGTCAAAGCCATAGGGGTCAGGTACAGGTCAGCTTCCTTGACCTGCCTCAAAGGCTTGGGTGTAAATGGATGCCTCCATACCCTGAGTCTTGCCTCCATTGAAGCTGACTTGGCTGCTGCTGGCTTGGTCACTGACACTGTTGAAAACGTTGTTGCTATTGAAAACCATCTTTAAAAAAACTATGATAAAATCACTAAAAGTTGAAATTTTAAAAATTAATGATTTATTTTTTATTGTAATCTTGAGTCCATATTTGGAAGGTTCTCAAAACCATTTCATACAAATTAAGAGCCATGAAAATGAATAAAATGCCTCTGTTCCTAAATTGGATTGCTGTTGATTGTCTGTTAAACTGTTATTTTTCTATTTTAGGCTGCTCATACTCACATCTTGTGTGACTTCATTTTGGTTTGTGCTTGTAGAATCTTGCTTCTAGTTTGATCAAATTTTGTTTCATTTTAGTCCTTCTGTTGATGCCTCATATGAATCCTGATTGGATTATAGTATACTCCAGAATAGCATCCATCCATCTCACTTGTTGTGTTGGTTCATTTTGTTTGTGGTTTAAACAACGCTGCTTGATATTTGCTATAATTTTTTATAATGGGCTAGTGAAATTTTTTTATTTGACAGTTCATTTATTAACTGATTTTTTTAAATTAATTGAATCCTGAATCTTGCGCAACTTGGATTTTGTTCAAATCTGAAATCATTTTGTTTAAATCTGAGGTATTTTCGGTTGTTGCCATAGCTTTTAAAACCACTGTAAGTGATTGTTTAGAACTTGAATTATTTTTCCCTTGTAATATGATTTGATGAATAGATTCACTATGCTTAACCTGTGTCATATCTACTAATTAGTGTGATAACCATGAAAATCATTGGTTTTTGTATTGTGTGGCTGTAGTGGCACTGAAATAATAAGGATCAGGTGATGCCTCACTAGGTCAAATCTGTGGCTTTTGAAAAAAGTCAATGGTACTAAAAAGGGCTCACAATTATTTAAATAAAATAATCTATATCTATTTATTTTTTTATTTATTTATTTGTTAGCTCAAAAGTCAATACAATATTCAGTTTTTATAATAAAAATATGTATCTTTATATCTAGTATAATAAATTTTATCTATTTTTTGTACTAATTATTATATATCTATAATACAATTCAATGTCACATTATTATATATAAATAATAATTTTTGCGTCTTAATAAAAAAATGAAAACAAATAAAACCAGAGCTCCCATTTATTTGATTGGCTTGGAAGCAATGGCTTTGGGGAGGAAGGATTCTAAGTGCTTGTAAAAAGCCGCCACCACATCAGGTGGCATCTCAAATTGACTGACCTCAAGTATGTTGAAGATATCCTCAGTGTCCTAAGGGAGATCTTTCTTCACCTTATTCTTGATACACCCAAAGGCCTCCTCAATTGGATTCAGGAATGGGGAATATGGTGGGAGGAAGAGAAGTCTCATTGGACAATCAGTAAGCTGGTGGCTGGAGGTGTGACTGTTTTTGTCAATGATTGGGAACTCAGAAACAACCAGATCCACTTTATGGAGTCCAACATTATCAAACACAACAATTTTAGTTGTACTGCAATAATTTATCCAGAGGTACTCCTTGACGGTTCAGAGAAACTCAAGGAATGTCCTGCTATTATGAGAACACTTGATTATCTGAAATTGATCCAACCTGCAGGGACCAAGAAGAGCAACCGTTAATAGTTCTGGGAACAAACAGCTGCACAATGTTCTACATCATCATTAGACCCCTTCTTGACCCACCCATGCCTAGACCTGGGTGAGGAGAAAAATGACAATTTTTCTATATAAAAGAACATGACATTACCGGTCTGCTTAAGCGCCATATAGGTCTTGGCATAAATGGGCAATCCTCAATAGTCTTCTCCCTGTTTTGGTTGTACAGAGAAATACCCAATACTTTCCAAGAGAGGCCCAAACTAACCATGGTTTTATAGACAAAGGTTTTAGAGAAAGAAAGCCCAAACTCTGTGGCCATCATTGATTGGACAGCAAGTTAGTACAGGTGGAAGTCTTTGGATACCCACTGCTTGATTGCATCAATGTGCATGGGTTGTAGTAGTTTGGGCTGTCTTTTTGCCTTTGCAGATTTGCTAATTTTCCTGGTGTTTTCATATTTGGTGTTGATGTTGCCAATATATCTGGCCGTGACACCAAATCAGGACACAATATCCCAAACTGCCATTCCCCTGTTCAAGCAGTTGAAAAGAGCTTCACACTCACTATCTGTCAACCAACACCAGCCCTTGGCAGGTACTGCGGCATCCTGGCTAGCAGGCTTGACACAGGGAATGGGGACCTTTGTGTAGAAGATGAGATCATGCTTGTTTGCAGTGCATCATAAATGGTTGAATAGATCACAGGTGCAGGTGGCTCAATAGTGGTAGCCAATGGCTTGTAAGATGTGTCAAAAACGCAGGGCATGAAGTGGCAACTCTTGGATCCAGAGTGCGGGGCCAGGTGACAACTGGGTATACAGTGGAGGTGTAAGGAACCTCATTGTTACCAGTGACCCTGGTATAAGAGACTTTGGTTGCAGGCCTTGAGAGGGGCTTCTGTCTGGTATTCAAGCTGGTTGATCTGGATTAGGATGCAGGAGGTGATTGCCTAGCGCTGACACCTTGGGAGGCCTGTGTATTGGCATTACTCCCCTCAAGTTGGGTTCTGGGTCTGTTCTTGGACCCTCTGGGACGCCCGCGTGGACAGGCTGCCCTGCAGGCTGGTGCAGGAGCTGGTTGGGAATGCAATTGTATTTCCATAAAAATAAAATAAAATAAAAAGATATATTTTAGATTAAATATGTATTTATTTAGGTTTTTGGTTTAGTAGTGAGTAGTTTTTTCTCCTGATTTTTCCTTGAATAGTAACAGAATTTTTATATCTGTGATTTGAAGTGTATAATAATGTATACTTTCTGGGTTTGGATAACTTTAAAGTTTAATCATTTCTATGTCTAAACATGGTTATCAAAATTGAATTTTCAGTTTGATTTTAGTTGTGGTGGAGCTTTTTGATTTGGGTTGGTGTTTCCTAGTGTGCTTACTGTATATTAAATTTGTATTCCAGTTCCTGCAATTATTATTTGAGCTTACTAGTGGCATTCAAAAGTGATTTGAAATTTGGTTCATGGATTTGATAATCCTACAACTTCAAAAAACATAGTAAACTTAATGAAAATGGTTGATGGATTTGAAAACTTTAAATATTATTCCATTTAATTCATTTTTGTTCATTGGAAATATGCAGTTTGACTTGAACTTTGTAGATTTTCTATGAGTTCCCGTTTTTTAAATTCAAATGAAAATACAAAAAAATCAATTTAATTAAAAAAGATCATCCTGCAAAAAGTGATTTGAAATTTGTATCAAGGATTTGAAAATCCTGAATTTTTATGTTTAGGTTCTGAATTTAAAATAAAGAGGAACAAGAGCCTGTCCCTATTCCAAATGACAATTCCAATATTCACTATCCAGACTATTGAGATCCCCAATTCCCTGTTTTTACTCCCAATTGCAAAAATTTGCACAGTGGGAGCTACTATAAATAAAGGATTCCCTCTCAGTGATAGGTTCTGATATCATTGAGAGGATATTCTTAATAATATCAGTTAAATCTTACTCTCACTTATACCTATATATTAGTTTTAAGCAACCATCAATATTCAACCCAGTGAAGATGGATATTTTCATCTTCACAGCTGTGCTCACAGATTGCCTAGGGATTGGAGGTTACCAACCTGGTCCTGCCACCTTTGGGTCATCACCAGAAGAGCTTGGGCAAAGCTACTATGAAGAACCAGCATAACTCAATTATTTGTACGGCAGATCCTGGCCTCCCCTGGTATCACCCTGCTCTACCATGTCTGTCACCTTGTATACCTCCACTTACTAAATCTTGATTTACTTTTCCAGCAGCTTTAACTGCTAAAAAACCCCCTAACAAGTTCTTTTGCTGGATGATGACCATATACCTCATTGTCACAGCCTTGACAGGGTTTCAGTTTTCCAATCTCCTGACATACTTGTTACAGATAACACCCACCACTCTTGAGTATTACAGTCAGTGGTGCAGTGTTTTTCTAGGGTTTAGGCGTTTTGAATTTCTTCCTTCCTACTAGAAAAGCCTAGGAACAAGAGCATGAGTTCCAGAATGTGTGGAGATAGGAGTGATTGGGTGTTGAACTTCTCTATCTCTTTGGAACTGGGAAAGAGATCAGCTCTTTGACTCAAGGTGTCAGGTACAATGTTTATTTTGCCATTTTTTTAACTGATTGATAATCTGTATTCTGCTAAAAATACAGTCTATCTGGCCTGGTGTTGGTTGATTTGTTGTGGTTTAAAGAATTATGTTGATTTCTTGTGATCTGCCATGATTTTTACTGGGTGGGTGGTGTTGCAACAATATCTTCTCCATTGTTTCAGGGATTGGATAATTGGAAGCATTTCTTTATTGTATATTAGATAGTTTAGTTATGCTGCTATGAACTTTATGAAGTATTAAACTACAGGATGAAGCTTACTATTATGTCCCTCCTGAAGCAACGCCCCTCCCAAGGCAAATTCAGAAGTGGAAGTTTCCACCACAAAGGGTTTGGTGTAGTCAGGCATAGCAAGGACTGGCGCAGAGACAAAAGTTTCCTTAAGAGTATTGAAAACTGTGCATGCTGTATTGTCTCACACAAAGGCATGCTTCTCTGAGGTCAGATAGGTCAAAGGAAGGCAGAAAGAAGAAAATTTTTGGACAAGTTTACTGTAAAAGTTTGTCAGACCCAAGAAGCTCTGTACTTCATTATGGTTAGTTGGCTCTGGCCATGACATGACAGCCTTGATTTTTTCTGATGCCACAGAAAACCCCCTTCAGGATATATTATCCAAGGAATTCTACTTTGTCTTGAAAGAATTCATATTTGTGTAGCTTCACAAATAGCCCATGATTTTGGAGTCTCTTCATTACCATTTGTAAGTGTTTCATGTGTTCATCAGGAGTTTGACTAAAGATGAGAATATTGTCTAGGTAGGCTACACATTACTGGTCTTTGAGCTCACCCAGCACTACATCTACCATGGTATGGAATTTTGGGAGTTTTGAAGAGGCCAAATGACATAACCAAATATTCAAATTGCCATTTTCTGGTTTTGAAAGCCATTTTCCATTTGTCTCCAGGCTTGATACAGATCTGGTTGAAATTGTCTCTTAAGTCAACTTTGGAAAAGATGTTTTCTCCAGTGAGTTGATCCAAGAGGTATTCAGCATTAGGAACAGGATAACAGTTATTTATGGTAATCTTGCTTAGATTTTGATAGTTTACACAAGGCCTTGATTCCCCATCATTTTTCTTGACAATTAACAGCAGAGATAAACAAGGGGACTTGGGTGTGCAAATGTAGCCTTTCCTTAACATGGTTTCTAGGTATTCCTTGAGGGGCCCCTACTCTTCATGTTGCATCCATACACAGGGCCATGTTTTGTTTGGATTCCTGGGATTGAGTCAATAACATGTTCAAATCTGGTGTTCTTGGGGAGGACTGTAGCCATGGTTTCAGAGAACACTGTTTCCCATTTCCCTAAGAAGGAAGGTATTTTTTTGTATGGTTTCACTACCATGCTGTTCAGTAGGGGAGATGTTTGGGTGGTCACATAGGGTAGCTTCCTGTTTGTACCTGCATGTACAAATTACACTTGTTTGCTGGAATAGTCAATATCAATCTCATGTTCTATCCACTATTCAAACCCCAACATCACAGGTCTGGGAAGCCTTTCCATTACCAAGAACTTGATCATGATTTGGGAAAGTCACAACTTCATCTCAACACTTCCTTTACTCTCAAATAACGTGTCAGTAGACTTATTTCCTAGGGTTACCAGGGTTGGTTTGTATTCCAATTCTAAACCCAGTTTCTCAGCTAGACCTTGTATGATGAAATTATGGGTGACTTCACTGTCCATGAGAGCTGGTATCTTCAGTTCTTGATCTGAGTACAAAATTATAGCTTGAATAACAGGTTAAGACTTATAAGAGCTGTTTATTGCATAAATGTTAAGGTTCTGGGAAGTGGAGCTTCTTGTGGGGCAGTCTTTGGAAAGATGGTTATTCTGATGGTAGTAGAAGCATAGACCTCCTTGTATGTGGCGCTGGTATTCTTCTGGGGACATGTTCAGGCAAGGGCGTACAGTAGCATGGTTTCCTTGAGGCTGGTAGTTTCTAAGGGCCCTCTATACTGTTGGTCTGTCTGAAATCCATTCTGCAAGCAAAGACTAAGAGTTTGTTCTTAGGGAGGTCACAACGTTGGTGATGCATCAGGTTAGCGTGATAGTTTTCCAGGCCATTCCTAAAGTGCAGGAAAGAGATGTTGTCAGGTACTTTAGCAGCTGCAGCCAGTCTCAATAATATCTGGATGTAAGCTTCCAGGTCATCTCTACCTTGGCTCAGGCAAAGAAAGCCCATATAGGCTTATAATTTTTCTCATGTGGGGATGGTAGTGTTGTTCCTATATTCAAGGAAGGTTTTGTACAACAATATTGTCGTGAAGTGATTGGTTATAAACTAGCCATCACTGTAATCACGCATTGATCCATTAAGCTCAGTGAACAATGGAACAATGGAACAATTGGCCTGGATGATAACAAGGTCAAGTGATCAACTAAGTTGTATCCTAAGTTCATATTAACTAATGATCAGCCAATTGTTAGTTTAATAGTGGGCTAAGGTTAGAGGAGACTAGGCTGTGATCAGAGAATCCTGGTGTTCTGTGGCTCTCATCTAATTTCCCTTAACTATAAAACTCCCTTCTTTATTATTGAATAAAAGATCAATATTACATACTTCAACTTTATTATACACATTAGGCAGATACTCATCTTAACCTAATCTTTAGTAAATAGAAGAATCATATTTTGAGTTAAGCAAAGCAACTACCAACTCTAAAGAGAAATACAACATTGGTGCTCACTCATAGCATGCAATGTTCCAATTATAACTGTTGCCCTGCTGGGTACTTGTCTTTTGTGCAGGGAAGTGATAGAGATAACCTTCTCCACGCTTTTTTACGCCATCTTTAGGACCACCCTGATGGGTTATTCTCAGAGATCAATTGCCTTGCTGGAACAAGGGATGGTCTACTTAACAATTTCATGGTGTTTGGTCAGTTTATGACTGATGTGCAGCATCCCTGGTTAATAGAGGACTAGTCCTCTTTGCATCTTGATGTCACAGTACCTCTGGAGGTAGATGGGAACGCAAAGCCCACTCAGCAACAGCTGGAACAAGCTATTAACGGGATTAACTGAGGTGCATACCAGAACAGGGAAGCCCACAAGAAGCTTGCCGTACTCCCTTTGTATGGCGCCACATCCAAAGAGAAATTTTGAAACTTTGCAGGGATAACTCCAAACCAGCTTTGAATTCAGATAAAAACAATTGAACAGTCTAAGGAGTATATTCACAGTTTTGCACACCCTGCCATCTATCACAATTGAACCCACCTAGGATATCAGCTATCCCTGATCTTGCATCAGGGAAACTTGATCAACAACCAGCAGGCTTTCCTTTGTTGTCTATATGACAAACTTAGAAGCTCTATGGCCAACATTAGCCACCAGCTGAATCACTTGGCAATTCATCAGAACTTCACAGCAAACTGGTCAACACAGCTTGAGGAACGTCTGACCAACTACGTGTCCACAATAGTTGGAGTTGTGCTGGAGCACAAGGGTTTGGACAACAACTGGCTAGGCACAGTAACCAACCACGTAAAAGGTGCAGAGGCTACCTTCTGCTACCTATGTAGCAAGGTAGAGTCGCTCAGCCGCTCTGTAAGGCTGATAGAAGACGGAGTCTCAGTGAAGGGCAATAAGGAAGTTAACACCATTATCCATTGGGACATGGAGGAGCTATCTGAACATGTCAGCAAAATTGACAAGGGCCTTTGGCAATCCCTCTTGGATTGTAATCAGTTCAATGTGGAATTTCCCAAATTATTAAAATTGATCAGCCACAATTGCAATTGCACAGAAGATATTAGTGTTAACCTGGCAGCATTAAGCAACAACTATTGGGCTATGCATGAAAAGACCAACGTAACGTTTGAAAAACAAGATTCATGTATGTAGAAACTCAAAGACACACTGCACGCGGCTAATTGCACAATAAAAGACCTGGCACAAGAAGTACGCTTGCAAGGCAGCAAAATTCTGCAGCTACGAGGACAATTAGAGCAGTTACTTCAATTTTGCTCCAGTCAAACTGTTCTGGAAACAGGGCCACAGAGGACCACAGTTAGAAGTCAAATTGCCCTGTCCACAGCCAGTCAAATAATGTCAGAAGATTGTCGCTCTTTTTATAGTTATGAGAGCAATGAAGACAACATAGGCCGCACCATGAGGAAGGTCTATGTAGCAGAACCAGTCCTAGATAGTAGCAAGACACCTCTCCCTGGCGCTGCTGCCTCCACTTCCAGGACTAGCACCAACGCCAGAGACGCGGCTTCAGAAGCATGTTTTTTTGCTGCAACCCAGAGAAATGTCTCATCCCCGCCCAGAAGAAGCTATAATTTTAGCACTTCTACTGTTATCCCAAATTTCAAACCAAAAAACTTACCAAAGTTTGATAAGAAAGCCAACGTCCACATTTTCCTCCGACTATACAACAACTCTATGTACGGGGCTAAAAACACTATGAAGAATGTGGCTATCTTTAATTGTTTGGATTTGGAGACCCAGACCATCATAATGCCGAGACTTCCAGAACAGGGTTGGACTTATGAGAATGTATCCCCCTCATTGCAGAATTTGGCAGTGAAGAAGCCTTATCTTGCTGAAAAATGGAGTTCACAGAAGGAAGGATAAAAAGGGGAGAAAGCCTAATGGAGTTCTTGGAATGCTTTTACTTGGTAGTACAGACACTAGTCTCTATGGGAGCTTCCACTTTTGTTGATGTAAAAGGAGCACTTCTTAAATATGTACGCCTGAACAGAGAGCTTTTGATTGCTCTCAAGTCTGGTATATATAGTGCAAGAACAGTCCCTGATCTCATGCGTCACTTGGAATCTTTTAAGGAACAGTTCAAAGTCCCCTTTCCAGATTATAAGAAAGCCACTTCATCTTCTTTTACAGACTCCAAGGGTAGGACTTGGGATAAGGACTGTCCTAGGAAGTCTACAATAGTAGCTACGCCCCTAGCCAACAACACAATCAACAACCGCACCTGTTACAAGTGCGGGCAAGTAGGGCATCTTTCCAGAGACTGCAAGCAACCCAAGGAAAATGTGTGCCACTTAAACCAGGAGGACAACATGGAGGATGAGCATGACAACAAGGATGAAGAAGAACAGAGATGAAGACGGTGGGGAGTCAAAAAACTGCTAAGCAGTCAGGTTGAGGAGAAAACCCTGACTGCTAGTAGTTCCTGACCCTCTCCACTTATTGACCCAGACCCCAATACTCCTGACCGCAACGCCAGCCTGTTGGACCAAGAAGCCTGCCCTGAAAGATACATGCCAGATAAAGAGGAAATAAACAAAGACTTGCTACATAGAGTTTTGGCTGTCAACACAGTCACAAAGAAACAAGCAATTCTTATAGAGAGTATACCTTCTAAGGAAGCCGTTGACACCATCTCTATACCATATGCTGAACAACTTTGCATGCCATACACCGAGGTCACTCACAAGAGTGATAGCGTCAAAAAGTTGTCTTAACTACTGAGGTTGGTACAAGTCTCTAAAAATTTGGATACTTTGATATCTCTGAAGCCCAACCTAACAACTGTGCTGGAGTCATTCCTTGCCCAGTTTAAAGGATTGGACATTCACAAGGTTACCAAAATTACCTCCCCTCATTATGGAGAACGTCATGATTGCACTTACATTGATCTGGTGGTTCATAAGCTTTGGGTAAGGGCAATTCTGGACTCTGGAGCTCTGGGTAACATTGTGTCAACCAGGCTAGTCAAGAAGCTGAAACTTGCGCCTGACCTGGATTACAATGAGGAATTTGGTACTGCAGGACCTGAAAAGACTAAGGCGTTGGGAGCCTATTTTTCTTTATCACTCTGCTTTGGTAAATTGGTGGTAACAGCCTGGCAATAGTGTTGCGCAACAAGAGCTATGATATCTTAATTGGTACCAGCTTCATGGCAACCTACGGAACCATCATCAATCATTGGGATAGCACCTTTAGCATTTTGGGCCACTTGGTACCAATGTTTTATCATGGTGATGAGCCAAGAGACCTTCCTGCTAATAAAATCCATTATATTAATATGGAATATGCTGATGGGGATATGCCAGTAGCATACACCTTGCGTCAACAGAAAATCAAGGTTCTACCTCTGGCCAATAAGGAGTACAAAGAGATTCCCTTATATTCCTCTAGCAAATTCTCCATTCCAATTGGATCTCTGGTGATTCATAATACAAGTCTAAGCCTCAGTTTTCCTAAAATTATGTATGATGAATTGTTTGGTCTCCACAACAGTTTGCAGCTGGAACTCTGGATCCTACCTGGCGTTGTCATGCCTTCAGCAGAAGAAATCCTAGTACTTCTAGGAAACCTCTCCAATAAATTGCTGACGGTGAAGAAACATCAACTTCTAGGCTACATGAAGCTGGAAGAGAACTCTGGACTTATGGATGCCACTCCATTTGGTGAGTTCAGTGAATTTGCACTACCTTGTAACCAACCAAGCGTTCTGTTGCTCATTCCACGCAAGTCTTTAAATGAACTAACTGAGGATCAGAAGGACCAAGCTATGCAACTCTTTGAGAAGTACAAGGACGTCTTTGCAGAGAATAATCAAGACCTAGGAAAAGCTCTGGGAGTTGAACACGTTTTGGATACGCAAGGTACTGCTCCTATACGCTCCAAGCCAATAAGGCGTAGTCTGGCCAACCAAGCCATTATTAATGAAGAACTACAGAAGTTACTTGCATCTGGCCTTTTGGTGCCCAGCAAGAGTCCTTGGTCCTCCCTATTGCTAATTGTAAAGAAAAAGGATGGGTCAAACCATGTAGTAATGGACTATTGCAAATTGAACTCTGTTACAAAAAAGGACTCTTATCTGTTGCCTTGCATAGATGACACATTGGACAAGCTGGGTGGTGCAAAATACTTCAGTGCAATGGACCTGATCAGCAGATATTGGCAGATTGACCTTCCAAAGACCGACCAGGAAAAGTGTGCCATTATTACAGAACAAGGCCTTTTCCAACCTACCAGGATGCCACAAGGACTTGCAAATGCTCCTGCAACTTTCCAAAGGGTCATGGATTCTGTGATGGGAGACCTCAACTTGACTTGCGTCCTGGTTTACCTTGACAATATTAATGTCTTTTCCTGGACTTTTAGTCAGCATTTAGACCACTTAGAGGCAGTATTCCAGCGTCTGGTTACTGCCAACCTCAAGTTAAAACCAAGAAAGTGTAACTTCTTCAAGAAACATCTGGAATTCCTTAGTTACATTATCAGTAAGGATGGCTTGCAGCCTGTTCCTGATAAGGTCAAAGCTATCACACACATGCAAACGCCTTCCTACAAGAGAGATGTTTAGGTGTTTTTAGGGATGATTGGCTATTATAGACGCTTTATCCTGAACTTTGCTGGCCTAGGAGGACCATTATTTCACTTGTTGAAAAACAACGTAGAATTCTCATGGACAGATGATTGTCAGAAGGCCTTCAAGGACTTGAAGGCCACTCTAGTGTTGTAACCAGTACTTTCCTATCCCAACTTTGAGCGTCCTTTCATTGTACATACAGACGCTATTTTGACTGCAATTGGCGCAGTTCTTTTGCAGCTATACAATAATGATCAAGACCATCCTGTAGGCTATTGCTCCTGCACACTGAATAGTCACAAACAAAACTATACAGTCACGGAAAGAGAATGCCTGGCAGTCATTTATGCTTGCCAACAATTTAGAGTGTACCTCCACGGAGTACACTTTACGGTGGTAACTGATCACGCCTTGCTTAAATGGTTAAAGACCCTGAAGGAACTGGAAGGACGTCTGGCGCAATGGGCTATTAAGCTACAAGCCTATGATTATGAGATAATCCATTGTGCGGGAGCCATGCACCAGAACGCTGACTGTCTTTCCTGTCTTCTTACCATAGCTCTGGTCTCCTCAGCAGCAGACAAAATTTACAACAAACTGATGCTGAAGCCTTCTATGTGGGGGGAGGAGCTTCTCAAGATTCAGAAAATTCTGAAGTCCCTTGCGGTGGACACCCGCGTCAAGGATAATCAGCTTTTCAAGTTGTATAAAGGGAAGTGGCTACCATACATTTGTCCATCTTTACGTACAGATGCAGTAGTATCAGCTCATTGTACTGTGGACCATGGTGGTATCCATAAGACTCTCAATCTTCTACAGAAGCATTGTTACTTGGAAGGTATGCACTCAGAAGTAGCAGAAACCCTGGCCACTTGCCATGACTGTACAATAGAGCAACCAAAAGTCTCGTGCTACCAGCACCAACTAATCCAACCTGGCTTTGCGTTCCACACTGTTGCCATAGAAGTAGTAGGTCCTCTTCCACTGATTGCCAGCAAGAACAAGTACATTATTGCAGCAGTAGACCAGCTGACAAAATGGGTAGAAGCAAAAGTAATTCCAAATCATTTGGCGCTGACCACAGCCAAATTCATTTTGGAGAACATACTCTATAAGCATGGCTGCCCTCAGACATTGCTAATGGATAATGGGACCAACTTCACTGGATACATGATACCCAGACTGAACAAACTTATGGGCATCTGTGATACCCTGTCAACACCATACCATCCCCAAACAAATGAAATAGTAGAAAGGACAAATGGAAGCCTGGTACAGATCTTAAGGAAACTTAGTCATCAGCACAAAACGGAATGGGATACATATCTTCCAGCAGCTACCTTTGCGTACAATATAGGACTACACAGAGCTACTGGAAAAAGTTCCTTCCAGCTTCTTTATGGTCAACAGCCAAGCCTTCCACTGCACCTCTATAGTTTAGTTAAAACTAGTGCTCTCCTTACCCCTGACACTTATTTGAAAATACTAGCACAGACTCTAATCAAGTTATAGTCTGAGGCGTACTCTACCAACTTAGCAACAAAGGAGAAAGATATGGATTGTGCAATAAAAACCCAACCTGCCCTTCCTGCATGCAAAATAGGAAGCTTGGTATACTTCATCAGCAATTGAGGGTACAGTTGCAAAAGTAAACTTGCCTCATTATGGTAAGGTCCTGTCAAGGTAGTCCAGAAAGTGGGAGTAGATAGTTATACTCTCAAGGATCTGGAAACTGGCCAACTGATCACTAGATTCCATGTGCAGTATATGCGCAAGGCTCCAAGTGATTGAGCATAAACCCCTTTATGGATAACAATTTGGAAAAAGAAAAACCAAATGAAAATAGTCCATGGGTTGTTATCATTTTTGCATCAAGAAGTGATAAAGCTTATAGTAAGAAGAAATTTAGGGTTAAGCAACGGGGTCTTTATTGAGATACTGTTGCCTCTAAACCCAGACACAACTGGACGAGGACTTTGGCAATGGCCGCGTAGGTTATCCAAACACTGGGTAGCCAACAGAATGCAAATGGTAGAAAAGGAAGAGTTGTCAACCAGAAGGAAATTGACACGGTTAATGCCAATTGAATAAGGAAAAGCAAGTCCAAGCAAAATGCACTCCCAGAGAAGGCTTTCTTGCTGGGCATATTCCTCAGGTGTTTTGCCTCCTACTGAGTACATGACTCCCAACAACCATTCAATGTATTCAGGCATGTGGTGGAGTCTTTGGCGATATACAACCTTGGAGCCACTAAGTACCAAGTTCCCAACCAGCGCCATGGATTGTCTGCTATCTGCTTAATTGTAACTTAGGAGCTCCAGTGCAGTACCCATTGCTCTTTGCAAGCATTATTAATGACTATCTGAACCATGTCACAAGGACACCGGGCCAACAGCAGATCTAGGATCAGACCACGCTGTAAAGACCCGTTCAAGAAGGTCAAGAGCATGAGAGATCTGATTGTCTGTTAAGTATACCTCATCATAGGAGAAGTCCTGAAGGCATATCTGAGCATACCTTACGAGTTTCAAACAGGGTACATGCCAATGGATATTATTCCCTGCTTTGAGTCTCTTGGTTGAGATTACATAAGGATGCTTGAGGGCCAGCATAAGAGTAGACCACATAACCACTGGGCCATGGAATTGGAGTATGGGAAACTTCTCCCAATATAGATGGGTAGCAAGGTTGATATAAGAACCTTGGCTATCTTCTTGGAATATTATGGGAGTATTGCTCATCTCATTTTTGTTCAGAGTTGTAAGTAGCTTGATTAAGGTTGGAGCTTGTTCCTTGATATTATCTGTTAGGGCGGTGGAAGTTGCCTTACTTCTGCTACCACAACTTCTTTTCTTAGCAATTGTTGAAAGCTGGGTGGATGTGGGCATACCGGAGTCTTGTGTTCCTGACTTACTTGGAGAGATACTGGGCTGGTATGAGGCCGTACTGGGGGACTACAAAAAGCTGCATCTACCTTGCCTCCTAAGATTCTGGTAAATTCAGCTTCATCTGAAGCTAGAATGGGTGAGGAATTGTGCGTGGTTGCAACTGGAACTTTGGGTATTCCCTTTTGAGCTCAGTTGATCCTTGGTTTGGGTACATTGGTATAACGCACCACTGGGTTCTTATTCCTCTTTGGGCAATTTACCATACTAAAGAAGGTTAAAAGACTTTTACAGTAACGTCTAGTTTAGTGTGGGGAAATGTTGTGAAGTGATTGATTATAAACTAGCCATCACTGTAATCATACATTGATCCATTAAGCTCAGTGAACAATGAAACAATGGAACTATTGGCCTGGATGATAACAAGGTCAAGTGATCAACTAAGTTGTATCCTAAGTTCATATTAACTAATGATCAGCCAATTGCTAGTTTAATAGTGGGCTAAGGGTAGAGGAGACTAGGCTGTGATCAGAGGATCCTGGCGTTCTGTGGCTCTTGTCTAATTTCCCTTAACTATAAAACTCCCTTCTTGATTATTGAATAAAAGATCAATATTACATACTTCAACTTTATTATACACATTAGGCAGATACTCATCTTAACCTAATCTTTAGTAAATAGAAGAATCACATTTCAAGTTAAGCAAAGCAACTACCAACTCTAAAGAGAAATACGACAAATATCAAGTCAGGTTTCTCCTCCAGCAAGTTAATGAAAACTTCTCTGGAGTCATCTTTCAACCAAGCAGCCACCATCATCATATTTTGGGCATTGTCATAGTAGTTCTCTTGGTGGGCTCTGAACAGGGCATTGATCATGACCATGCCCTTCTTGAAGGTGGCTAGGTTCATCTTGGGTAGGTCAGGGAAGCTTTTGGGTGCATAGGCTTTCTATTAGGAGTTAGATATGTTCACATTATGTACTTGTGAAGTACTTGGGTGGGTTTCATCTCTAGGTTTGTTGTGGGCAATTGTGAAGCGGGTGCAAAACTGGTAGGTTTAGTAAGCTATGACATAAAAACAAACATACAAAGTGCCCCTATTATCAATTAAATATAGGGGCTCAGGCTTACAAGTTTGGATAGGGTTGCCATACTGTCATGGCCTGGGTGGCTCCCAGGGAAACCTTTGGTCAGGGGGAAGGGTCACGCCTGGAAGGCCCAGTAGTTGACAGGGGCCATCCACATCACATAATTGGCAGATGTGGCCCAGGGACACCACACTCCCATGTGGGGTATCACTTGCTCAGTGAGCCCCAGCATTGTCAAATAGGAAAACCCAAGCTTGCTGTAGTCATATGTTGGATTGATGGTAACAAGGGGGAATTCTCCTGTGGTGGTGCTCATGGGCTGGCTTGAGGAGCAAGTTGGCTGAGTTGGGTGATACCTTGAAAGGAGAAGGGGTGCATAGAATCAGGAGCTATTTACTGGACCAGTGCTCTGGAGGGAGGGACAGGGGCAAATATTGGTGGAACTGAAGCAGCAATAAGTTTCTCAGTCTTCCAGTGCTGGTGTTGGAGCTTCAAGTACTCTCTATTTGACAGTATAAAAGTATGATTTTTAATGATATAATAAACTCTTGAAAAGGTCAAATGCTCAGATTACATTAACTAACAGCTTTTTATTTAGAGATGTTAACAACTACAGAATTTTCATCTTCCCTAGATATATACTGCTGAAAAATTGGCCTTTGGCTGAGCAATGCATCTTGGTTGGCTGGCTGATCACCTGCCACTGTTTTCCTGGCAATGTCATCATCTGATTGGTTGCCCAGGGATGGCAACATGATATTCTTAGGTCCTGGTGCTTAGCCCAAACCTTGTGGTCCTCTTGATGGATTTTAGGGGCCAAAATCCTCAACTTCTGAGGAGTTTGACAAATTATAACCCTTTCTGGAGGTAAAGACTGCTTCTGTGGCTGCCTCCAGGTGCAGGCGTCCCTAGGGCATCAATCCTGAATTTTGTAGAAAAGAGGTGTCAATTAATGAAACCTTATTCATTAACCCAATTGGGCAATTATGAAATTGCAAATTTTGATCCCTTTAATTTGATGTTGTTTAATTCCTTGTCAGGCTCATTTCAGGCCCATTTCAGGCCCTGAAATCTATACAAAAAATTATGTCATCATTAGTTAAGGCAAAGAGCTGACTATAAAACACCAGCAATTCTGAATTTTACAGGATACTTTAAGACTCAACTACCCATTCTCATAATTATTGGAGAACAGCTGCGCCAAGATGTCAACACCATGCATCCACATCTTAACTATTTTCTTGGATGCACAAATACCATTATGGCCTTGTTGGTATCTGGCCTGGGTGAAATTGAGGTCAGGGTTATTTTGCAACAGTGACTGCCTGAGTGAACCCAAGGCATTCATAAATTGTCCAAAACTATAGTCCACATGTGTTATGATCATAATCTCCTGAATAACCTGATTGGGTGCAGTTTTGAACTTTCTTTTATGATGTAATTGATTTGGCCTCTTGTTAAATAGCAGATGTTAATTGAATGAATGAATTCATCTGATGAAACAACAGTATCATTGGCCAAAGGCAGATTGGTTACAACGTTTTTTATATGGGGTTTTGTTTACTGCCCTGATCAGTGGTGGTTTCCAAGTGGTGTTAAAACAACAAACTGCTGGCTTCATTGGAAGGGAAATACAGCTCTTCATCATCCTGAGTGTAGTTAAAGCCTTGGGTGTATGCCCCAGCTGTATAATCCCCTTGCTCTTGGTTGTTGACTGCCACAAGCTCTTAGTATTGAGTGTCAATAAGGGCAAAATTACTATCACTTAAAATAAATTTTAATATTGTAATAAATCTTTAATAAAAGCCACTTGATTAGCTGTGGATATTTGGTGATCATTTTTGGGGTCACTTTATGATCAAAATGAAGTGATTATTTACTTTTTTTGGTTTTTTTTGCCTTGTGTACAACTATTGTGTGTTTTATATTTACTGATTCTATGTTCTTAGTATGATTTTTCTTTACAGTTAACATACATCCAAGTGCTGTTTGGAATCTGGAATATCCATGTACAAGTTTGATTTGTTCATGTTGCAACCAAGTTTCCAGACTTGCCTGCTAACGTATCTTACAATACACAGGGGGCGCTCCATGAGTTGCCCCTTGACATATCTAACAACATGGGCCATTCTGATAGCAATGTTGAGTTGTGGGCACTTCTTCCTAATTAGGAGTGCTGCCAATGTGACCTACTGATCCCGCACAAGTTATTCCTTGGCTTCAATCTTAACATGGAGTGTGCCATCATGCCACCCCCTTGTGGCCTTCACATATTGTATATTAATTGCATTATTCAGCAATAAACAATACCTTATTCTTATTATTCCTGTCCTTTCTATTGGACTGTTGTCTTACCCAACTCAAATAGTAAATCCTCATTGGTTCAGTTGCAACAGTGTTAGCAGAGGTAGGTTCCCAACCTACCTAAAAGAAAAATCCCCCCAAGAAAGGATGGTGTCATGCCCTGCCCCAAAAGGCAGGCTCTCTAAATTATCATATTTGATGTTTAATTTCGATTTTTTAATCTTTCAGTATTTTTTAATATTTGGGATTTTAAATTAGAAGTTAATATTTAAGTATTTTAAGTTAATTACCTTGTTTTTCTCTTTGATTTGCGTTTGAATTGACGTGGTTGTCACCCACTGTCTTCCCAGCTATTCAAATAGCTTATATTTCTCTACTTTAATTTAGGTTTATTCTACTTTTTGCTTACCTTTTGAAACTCCTTTTTTCAAGTCGTTGCTGCTCTCCCCAGCCTATTCTGCCTATCAAACTTGAACTGGTCTTTGTGTTTCTCCTTTTTTGAACCTGATTGTCTCCAACTTCTCCAGTTGCTCCTCCTCTTGGCTTCTCCTCCTGTTGATCATGGTCCAACTGAAAAGGCTTTCCCTTCTATAAATAAAGAGCTTTTGAAGAGTAGGCTTTAAGCCAAAATTCTAAGTGATTTCATCCCCTTCAACTTTTACAATTTTAAACTTCAAATTTGTAATTTTTAAAATTTTGTTTTTTTAAACTCATTTTCTTAGTTTAGCTTTTTCTTTAATCCAAATGGAACTTGTAAAACAACAAGCCTTAGGCTTGTTGTATCCATTTTTTCCCTTAAAGAATCTTTCAATAGTTATATGTATCAATTTTCAGATGGAAAATATCCTAATATCAATATTCCTTTAGTTACAAATTGTTCACTGTTGAACACCTTATTATATCTTCTTTGCTTAGGGTTTTTAAACTCTATTACTCCATTTGTGACACAATATAGGTTTTTAACGGGTTTCTGTAAGATCATCTTACAGACAGTACCTACATTCTTATATCTTTTAAATTCAAATCCCAATGCTTTGCACGCTCTAGTCTATAACCTTGCATCATTATGGGCAATACCTTACAGATAGAGTATAGGTTGTATGGCTACTCCCCATCAAGAGACTTTCCTGCCAATCCCCAAGGGGGACATCCCCAATGGGTACTGTGGGGTTCCTGTCCACCAGTCCCCAAGTGTGTCTTGGATTGTAGCCAGGGACTGGCTGGAAGGGGTTGTCATTCTCTAGTAAGGGGAAATGTATCTCATAAATATGTATAGGGGTCAAAATGGGATTTTATTCACTCTCAGAAAGGAAGATCCCTTTAGAAACCTTCTGGTATATGTCCTGGGGGGTCAGGGAAACAATATAGGTTTGCCAATACTTGGAGTCCTTCAACAATATCTTGGACTCCTTGTACTTGGTCTTGGACTCCTGCACCTTAGAATTAGACTCCTGCGCTGCGCTTAGGATCCAGCTTTTTATTCTTGGGCTCCTGCTCCGTTATCTTGGGTTGTATCAGTCCAACCAAGCTCCTGCTGGTGATCAAAAGGCTTCCAAAACCTCTTGGCAGAAACTCAGAAGACCTGGGAAAAACCTCCAAAAGCCTTCCAAAAGACCTTGAAAAGACCCTGTAACTTTCCACCCAGCCACCTTCTTATAGTGTCTTTTTCCCAACGGTTCCGCCTTTAAAATGGCTTTCTTCAGAAGCTAAACCATTGTCGCTCACTTTTTTCTATAATAACTTAAGCTTACATGCTTACTTTCTCAAAAGCTTAAAGTATTAATTCACTATTTCCTTGCTTGTACTTTAAGCTTTTGGCTTCCAACCAATCATTTTCATCAGGAAACCTGCCAGAACTCAACTAATGAATGTGGAGCGCAGAAATAGACCATTTCTGAAGTTCCACTGGGATCCAACTATGAAAATAATCTCCACAGCTCAAACTGCTCAAAGCAACAACTCTTTGCGCACCAAAGCGTTAACTGGTCCATTATTCTGGCACCAGTCTTTCCTGCATTCAACCTGAACCAATTTAAATAGTAGAATACTATTTAAATTTTTCTTTCTGGACCTCTTCAACGTTTTTTCCATATATTTACAAATATAGTAAAATCCAAGGAAAACGTCCCACCAAAAAAACTTTGTATCCTGCTCTCATAGCAACATACCTTCGTCTATCCTATGAACTTAATAAATAAATATCTTACCCACACTTCTATCCACATTCCTTCTTGATTTTAATACTGAACCAAGGCAAAATATTCTACATCTTCCCACTTTGGCAAATTGATTTGGCAAAATCTTGACTCATTTCTCCAGACCACCAGTTCTTTACCATCATCTTTGGATCTTTCAGCCAGCTCATATTCCAGCTCTTCAGCTTAAACAGCAATCAGTCCATTAACTTTATAAGTTCTTTGGCTACTCCTGCAACACAATATTCTGGTCCTTTGGTTAACCTACATCATGTTCAGCTAGTCCTGCATCATAATCTTCTGGTCCTTCAGCTTATTCTCAACCAATTCCTCAACAAATCCTCACTAGGAACCTCCTTAGTTCCCTCTGCATACTGAACTATATTGGTTCCCACAATTTAATATGAATCAACAGTCTTTCAACTAGCCTTCACTGTGATCAAACAGTTCCTCTTGCTATTCTTCTCTGTTAATTCTGTGAACCACCTCAGTTCTTTATCTCAGTCCCCATTACCAGAACTTATAGACCCAGGCATGAGTCTACATTAAACTGGCGTTTGACTGGGCCCTCGCAAGTGGCAATCCACTTAGGCCATTTAACCTTAGATCAATGTCTATGTGTTGTCTTTACTCACCCAGGTGATTAACTCTGGGCTTTCAGTTGCAGAGTAATCAGCTCTACTTCCCAGAGGACTGATCATACCAAGTTCTGCAGCTTGCTTCCCCAAGCAAACTGCCTTGGTGACACCTCTGAGCAAATCTATGCCCTCCAATGCTCACTTTGGGTTCTCCCCCAAAGCTCCTATAGGGGCATAATTGAGGACACCCTACCAGTCCTTTAGTTAGGATGCTTGCTCACAGACCTCCTGTAAGTGTATTAGGGTACGTAGAGCCCTCAAAGCTCTTCCCCTCCCTGGCAGCCCACGTTACCCGCCAGGGGTCCAAAACCTACTCCCCCCCAGACAGACAAAGTTCCCTGCTTGCTATTTCAGTCTTCACCCTTCTGCAGCCACAGTTCCCTGCTAGGTGAAGAACTATAGCCCAAAGAAGCCAATATCTTCTTCTGGGTGGAGGCAACATCTGTCTCTGGTAGTCCTTTGTTACCTACCAGCCAGGCCATACTTACCCTAGTAGTCCTATGTTACCTACTAGGCTTCTACCTGCAACAAACAACCAAACTTTTGCTTGGCCAACATTAGCCCCGCCTGCAATCCACCAAACATGTGGACCGTCACAGTTACATTATCTATCAAGACCAGCTAGTTCTTATGAGCGTTTATAATTGTCTCCTCCTTGGATAGCATGACTCCAGCGTCACCCCCCCCTTGGTCAGACCTTTCACAGTGCATGCTCAACCTTCAGCTGGAGTCCTTTGCAGGTGGGGTCAAAGGGGCCAACATTGTCAGTTTGCTCCACTCCACCAAAACCTGCCTCTGTATCTGTCAAGTACCTGAGCCCATGTGGGTTGCCACAGCGTCTGGGCGCCTCACAGAGCCCTCCGCTGTGTGGTTTACCAACTGGGCCAGCCAGGAGATTGAGGTCATCTGGGCAGCATTCAGGGACACTGTGAGATCCTGCTACAACAAAACCTTCTCTCCTATTGTGGTGGGAACTCCCCTCCTGGCCATTAAACAGACTGGGTCTGTTCCTGAATATCTTGCTGTCTGGCAGCAAACTCTTGCCACTGCCCCAGAAGCCGTGACTGATGGGAACGCCATGCTTCTACCTTAATAGTTAATGTGTTTAAACCCCATCTCTGCAAATGGATTCCTGTAGGTTGCTGCTCCTCCATCAATAACTGTTACAAGGCCATTTTAGAGGCCAATAATCAGGCTTCAATGGGTTTCCGCATATCCAATGATGCACCACCCCAACCTTGTGCAACACCTGGCAGCTCCCACAATCAAGTAGGCTGCTGTCAGCCCTGCTAGCAGGGAAATGGGATTAAATGCCCCCGCAAGGGGGAACTTCAACTAGCACAAATTGAAGACCAGGGAAAAGCCTGGGGGTTATAGCAACAAGAGGTTCTGCAACTCTACTTGACTCTCACTCTCAATCCCTCCTTGTCAAGAACCCCTGCGACTACAATGTACACAAAGTTGAAACCCTTGATGTCTTCCAGGTTCATAGTGACAACCCCGTACTTCAAGCAAGCCACTCTCTCAATAAAGTAACCTGCTTATCTTATCTCTTCTGTTTTTGTGAAAACACCCAAAAATTGTTGGTGGATACTGGGACCAACCACACCATGGTTGACCAGGTGTTTTCTGATTCTCAATAGTTAGACCATGTGCCAATCATATTCAAGGCAGTACAAGTAGCTGACTCCTGTAGAGTGACAATTACCCATGAGACGGTACCCTTCTCTGTGAGAATGGGGAACATCCAGGTTAAGCTCTCTGGGCCAATCATGGCAGGTCTCAGCCACAATTTAATTGCTGGCCTTGACTGGCTTTGTCACAACCATCCCTACATCAACTGGGATACATCTGTTATCACCCTCAATAGTAATGGGGTGGGTTTTCAGATCTATCCTGTTGAAATGAGCAAACTTCTTCACAATACTGTGTTTGTCAGAATAACCAAAACTGGCTTGTACAACTTCAAGGGGGAAACTAGACTTTAACCAATGCTCAGTCAAAGTTATCTGCACTGAACCACCTGTGGCCCCTCCCTTGACCACTTCATCTCCACCAGCGCTTGCCACACTCCTTGAGGAGTATAAGGATGTCTTCAGTGAAACACTGTAACAACAACCTCCTCCCTGAGAGATTCAGTATGCTGTACAACTTCAAGGGTTGTTATGCAAAGCACGTCCCTTATATTGTCTTATACCAAAGGAAGATGAGACCCTCCACCAGCACCTTGTAGATGCACTTGACAAGGGCTTCATTTGCCCCTCGCTCTCTCCATACAGAGCTGCTGTCTTCTTTGTAGCCAAGAAGGACAGGTCACTTTGCCTAGTCACAGATTACTGCGCCTTAAATGAGGTGACAGTTAAGAATAAGTACCCCTGCCACTGATTGACAACCTGTTTGATACACTTGCAGGTGCAAAGGTCTTTAGCAAGATCAATCTCACTGCAGGGTACAATTAGGGTCACATTGCACCAGGGGATGAAGAAAAACCACTTTCTGCACAGGCTACAGGTTGTTTGAGTGTTGGGCCATGAACTTCAGAATGACCAACACTTCTTCCAACTTTGCCATGTTGATGAACAAAGCATTTGAGGAATTGATTGGAAAATGTGTGGTTGTGTACCTTGACAACATTGTTGTCTTCAGTCAAGATCAAAACACACACCTCCAACACCTCCATGCTATCCTCAACACCCTTCAGAAAAATCAGCTAAAAGCTAAACCCTCCAAATGCAAGTTCCTCAAGTTGGAGCTGCTGTTCCTTGGGCATACCATCTCTTCCCAGGGGATAAAGCCCAACCCTGCCAAAATCAAGGCAATCACCAGCATGCCGCCCCCCACCAGTGTGGGTCAGGTACGTACCTTCTTAGGCATGGTTGCCTATGTGCGCAAGTTCATTCCCAATTGCAGAGAACTAATTGCACCTCTCACCAAGCTCCTGAACACCAAACAGCGCTTCCACTGGACTCCTGTCAGCAATTAAGCCTTTGAGACGTTGAAGCAAAGACTTACAACAGCACCTGCATTACAGTTTCCTAATCAAAACCGCCAGTACAAACTTGAGACTGACATCTCTGACAGGGCCATAGGGGGCGCACTACAGGTAGAAACTGACAAAGGCATCTTCCTCCCTGTGGCGTATGAGTCCAGGAAGCTTACTGACTCAGAACAACATTACCTCATCCATGATAAAGAATTGGCGGCCATTGTACACTGTGTTGAGAAGTGGTGCTGTTACCTGGAAGGGGCTACCTCTTCCACCCTGCGTCCTGACAGATCACAAGTCACTTCAGTACTTCAATATGCAATCCCACTTGACACGCCGCCAAGCAGGCTGGGTTGAGCTTCTATCCCCTTACCAGCTGCACATTGAGTAAAAGCCTGGGAAGGAACTTGTCACAGCTGACTCCCTCTCACAGCTCTACATAGCGTCCATCACTGGGGACAATGGCTTGGATCCAGACTGGCCAATGCTGTACTTTTGCCCTGAAGCAACTTGTTACAAAGGCCTTAACTCAGTAACCATCTCCAAGCTGAAGCACAATGAAAGCCAGTTCACCACTGATGCTGGCAATGTCTGCTGCCAGGTGGAGACAGGTGAGAAGACGCACTATATTCCCACCACACAGCAAGGCAACACCATACTGCACTACCACTGCACTTTGGGTCACATCAGAGGACTTAACCTCTTCAAAATCATGAAACTTAAGGTTTGGTGGCCTTTTATGCGCCAAGACATCTTAGATCTCCTCAAGACAAGTGTGTTGTGTGAAAAGAACACGTCAAAGCCTGCACCCCCAAG
The DNA here is from genome assembly GCA_014839935.2 of Entomophthora muscae. Classification (NCBI taxonomy): domain Eukaryota; kingdom Fungi; phylum Entomophthoromycota; class Entomophthoromycetes; order Entomophthorales; family Entomophthoraceae; genus Entomophthora; species Entomophthora muscae. The sequence goes on along the minus strand of QTSX02006726.1, from coordinate 14,884 downwards.
TCTGTCCTGCCTATTAAGGCAATGGGACCCTTCAAACAGTGGGCCCTTGATGTTGTTGGGCCCCTTCCTGAAGAAAGACTGGGGAAGAAATACATCATAACTGCCATTGATTATTTCACTTGTTGGCCAGTTGCTTGGGCAACAACTAACTATACCGCCACAACCATCACCCGCTTCATTGGTAAGGAAATTGTGGCCCGCTTTGGGTGGCCCAAACGTCTTATCACAGATGGTGGTCCCAAACTTGTGGGGCAGGTCATGAAGGCATACTACGCCAAGAATGCCCTCCAACAAATAGTTACCACTCCCTATAATCCGCAAGCCAATGGGTGCGTAGAGCAACTAAATGGCTCCCTGGTCCAACTGATTGCCAAGCTCTCCCAGGAGCACCCCAATACCATGTGGACTGAACACTTACCCAACGCTCTACTTATTTTACAAGCAAGAATCAACAGAGGCACTGGGTTCAGCCCCAGCGCTTTGGCCTTTGGAACACCTGACAGTCTGACAGGAGTTGAACAGGTGAAGGTATGATCTACAGTTCCTAGGAAGCCCCCTGTTGATGACTTCATCCCTAAACCAATGGCGTGCCAAAGCCCAAGAAATTGAACACAAACAAATTGAAGGAGGGACCAAACATCTTGAAGCCAGGTATGCTGTAGGCAACCCTGTCTAAACCCTCAACCCCAATTTGGCTAAGTTAGAACCCAACCACTTGGGGCCCTTCAAGATAACTGCAGCCTGACAATCACACCTAGCAGCTTGAAGATGCCCAATGGAACACCAAGAAGCTCCACCACAATTGCTTGCGCCCCTGCCGCGCCATCCCCACACAAAGGTTGTTTGTGCGGACCTTCCCAGATCTTCCACAGACCCTGATCCTAGTGTCTGATGACAAGCAGGGGGCAAGAGGGGGTGTTGCAACTGAGTTTCCAGACTTGAATGCCAATGTATCTTACAATACAAAGGGGGTGCTCTATGAGTTGCCCCTTGACGTATCTAACGACATGGGCCATTCTGATAGCAATGTTGAGTTGTGGGCACTTCTTCCTAATTAGAAGCACTGCCAATTTGACCTATTGATCCAGCACAAGTTATTCCTTGGCTTCAATCTTTACATGGAGCGTGCAACCATGCCACCCCCTTGTGGACCAGTAGTCTTCACATATCATATATTAATTGCATTATTCAGCAATAAACAATACCTTATTCTTATTATTCCTGTCCTTTCTATTGGACTGTTGTCTTCCCTAACTCAAATACTGAATCCTCACTGGTTCAGTTGCAACATTCAGCTGTGTATCATTTGATTTGAGTATGACTATGTCTTTACTGGTGTTTGATGAGTTTGCTGTGTCATGTTAAAAATATTAATGACTCTTTGGCCACTGATGTTTCTGAAAAAAACTTGTGCTAGTTACTTTTACTCTATGTGCAACCTAACTTCACTCTAATTTGACTTTGGTTTGTCTGTCTCAACAGCTCTAAAAAGTACAGTGGCACTTGAATACTGCTTTAGGATTTTATGGCTTTTTAGATCAAATTCACAACACAGTGATTGATCCCAAATACCCTACTTACAACTTGCAATAGGGCTATTTGATTCCTATCCACCTTAATTTAAAATCCTTGACTTTGATTTGGAATTTAAATGATTTCGAATGGGAAACCTGAGCCGTACTTACAAGCCATGGGTCGACTTTTAAAAAAGGTTAAAAAAGACATGAGTTGACTTTTGATTACGTGATCGTCAGATTTGTCTAGGGCTGCTTCGGGCAAGCCCTGGGCAGCCACAACCAGTTTTTGGCTCTAGGGCGCTCAGTATAAAGATTTATTTTTAATGTTTAAAAATAAAAATTCCGTTCTGGCTTTAACGGCCAAGAGCCGGAGACTAGCCGCTCTGAGCCGAAGTATCCCTAGACTTGTCGCTTGTCGCATGTCGGCCTTAAGCCAGGAGGCAAATAGAATGGAACCTAGCTCACGCATATTGACGTGGCCCATTAATGATTATAAATCGAGGCTTACCTTGCTTGCTTTTTCCCAAAGTTTACATTATACTTACCGTTAAACTTATAGTAAAAATGCAAGTCAAAGAGCTAAAAAGCCTTTCTGAGTTTAACGATATCCTTACAACTAGTCCTCCTTCCCAACTTGTAATAAATAATTTTTACATAAAGTACTTGTTTTAACTAACAGAGCCACTTACAAATAGATCATAGTAGACTTCACTGCCAAATGTAAAGAATTCATAATGAAATATTATTCATTCTTTCTATATAGGGTGTGGGCCCTGCAGAGTTTCCGCACCTTTGTTTTTAGAGCTTTCCTCAAACTACCCACAATGCCGTTTCTTTAAAGTAAGTGGTCGTACTATTTACTCTAATTTCTGAGGTTGATGTAGACGATAGCCAGGTAACATATTAAAAGAGTATAAATATTTAAATTTAAGGAAATTGCAAAGCAGGAAAACGTCACTTCGATGTAAGGAACCACATTTTATTCCCATTAACTTTATAGGCCCACTTTTAAGGTTTAGTCTGGGGTAAATGGCATTCTCAATTCATTTAGTTTTATAAGCAAGGAAAAAATATCGATGAGGTTCAAGGAGCTGATATGGCTCTTGTTGAAGCAAAGATTAAAACTCACCATGGACCAAATGACGATCTTGCTTCAAAGCTAGGCATTTCCGGTCATGTAAGTAAATATAAACATCAATAAGAATATTAATAAAGTTGCATTTAGTCGGACCTAGCAGAGCTAGTGAATCCAAGGGATTTAGAATCTCTTAATCTTAATCCTGACCATGATATCAAGGTTATTTTCAAGAAAGGGAACAAGCAGGTTGTTGAAAGTGATACTGATGAACAACTCATCATTTCAGTTGGTTTTACACAAGCCGTTAAATTGCACTCCTTAAAATTCATTGCCCCACTAGGTAAGTTAATAATGGCCACCAAACATAACTTCATCCCTAATAGACCATGCACCACGCAACATCAAACTCTTTGTCAACAGTTCTAATGTTGGCTTTGATGATGCATCCTCTTTGGTTCCTACCCAAGAGTTTTCGTTAACTGAAGCAGATTATGCTGAAAATGCCTTTACCGAGTTGCGCTTTGTTAGATTTCAGCATGTCACCAAATTGACGGTAATTTTATTTACTTGTATTTATTTCATGTAAACAGATCATTCTATTATTTTTGACTGTTTGATCCTTTTTTGATATGAACTTTTTTGAGAGCATGCAATGCATCTGTAGAAGAATTTTTTGCTATGCTTTTTATCAGGATTCATTTTTCTCAATCTCAGCCTTAGATTTTTGTCGAAGACAATCAAACAGATGATGAGTTGACTAAATTACAAGCCATTGCCTTGATTGGATCCCCTGTTCTTACTACAAACATGGATAACTTCCAGAAAAAATCTGCCAACTAAAGTTTTAAAAACTCAAAGCTGTATGCTTTTATTGAGCTTTGATAAGCTGTGAAGTAAAGTTTTGTGCATGTATGGCTATATATAAGATCAACTGCTCTCCAGTTAACTTATAAATTTTATGTTCAACTTACAGCAAATGTTGCAAATTAAATCTTCATTCTTTGACCAGCTCTTCCTGGGGTAGACAATTAATTTCAATTTTTTATCAACTGCTTTAACAAAGTAGCATGGTTCCTTTTTTAATTTGCCTTATGTAAATATAAGTTGTACCTAATTTTCATTCTAATTTTCATTCTATTTTTCAACCAATATACAGTACCCTCCTTAAGTAATGGGTCAACAGCATTTTTAAGATTATGCAAGATTTTAAAATTGAAAATGAGCAAAATTAGTATGAAAAAATACACCACAAAATTTTACACAAGGCTTTTAAAAAATATGCAGAAACAAATAAAAGTGAAACAAAAATAAAGCAAAATAAAAAATATACATATTTATTATCATATTTAGACAACTTACAATATTGAATATCTCAAGTACTTAGTACTTTGTTGGTAACCCTTTGCCTTTGATAACTGCAGCAAGTTTTCTAGGCACTGAGTGAACAAGATTTTTGAGAGTTTCCATAAGGATTGCCTTCTATGCTTTTGCCACCCCAAATTTTAGATCCAGTATGAATTGTTTGGAGACTTCTGGCAAATTAAACTTAATGAAACCCAAAGAGTTTCAATAGGATTTAAGTCTGGACTTTATGGAGGCCAATCCAAACACACATTCTGTTTAGAATTCAAATATTTCTTAATAATCTTGGCCTTGTGGATAGTGGCGTTATCTTGCATAAAGATATAATTGGCTGGATCTTGCAGATCCCTCATAAAACAACAGAGATTTCAATCAAGGATCCTTTTGTAGACAACAACATACATCTTCACAGTGAGTGGCTGAATCTCTCCTCTTGTATTGGCTGTAAAATAGCCCCAAAACATGAAACATATATGCTTATATTTAACAGTATCTTTTAAACAACAGGGCCTGAGAGATTCCCCCATTTTTCAAAAGCAAGTTTTGGATCTCTGAGATCCACTGAGAAGTAATTTGATCTCATCAGACCAAATAACCTTTTACAAGAAAGATATAGGATGATTAACATATTGATAAGCAAAGGCAAATATTTTAACCATATTTTATGGAGTAATAAAGGGTTTTCTTCTTGAAACATGCCCATATAACCCTTGATCATGTAATCCTCTACAGACAGTAGTCTCAGAAACTTCAATTTCTAAGGAGTTTTTATACATTTTCTTAATTTGTTTGGCTGATAAAAAACAATTTGCAAAACCTTTCTAATTGCCAGTCAATCATTTCTCTCACTGGTTTTTAGGGCAACCTGATCTGGGACTATTTACTGAATTTTTTTTGGTACCATAAGTAAATTCCTTGGGTAGTTTCAGCACCAATATTAAGTTTCTTGCTTATTTTTCTATAAGATAACCCCATATCTTTTGCTAGAATAACTTGACTGCAAATATCTTCAGGCGTTTCTCTTGTTTTAGCCATGTTTTATGCTTAAAAGATTCTCTAATTTTAATTCTATTATCTAGGTAAGTTTGGAAAATAGGCTCTGTTTTATAAGCATTTTATGGGCATAACTCTTATAGATTAAAAAGCTATAATAGTGTTTATTTTTGAAATTTTTTATATTTGTTTTTCTTTTATATATTTTTGCATATTTTTTAAAAGCCTTGTATAAAATTTTGTGATGCATCTTTTCATCCTAATTTTGCTCATTTTCAATTTTTAAAAACTTGCATTATCTTAAAAAATACTGTTGGAACATCTACAATTACTCTCTCTCAGGAAAGTAATTCCCTGAGTGATTTCCTGACTAATCATTAAGTCAGTGGCACTCTTATCAATTACCCATCTACTATGGGGATCAAACCTGTCACAGCTTTCACCAGACGTTGGCTGCTATCCAGCAGGAGTAACAGGCCGGGCCTGGCAGGCCATGTATACTATTGGGGTGATCCTTACCAGGTAGTTGGCAGAAGTTGCCCAGGGACACCAATTTTTAGTATGGGGTACAACCTGATTGGCTAACCCCAGAATTGTAATGAAGACAAACCAAAGATTGCTAAATCTTTGATTGGAGGGAACCATCTGAGTGGGGGAAATGGTTGGAGGTTCCTGCATGGCACTTGGGTAGCTGAACCAAGGAGGGAGACCCAAGTGATGGGGGTGGTAATACTCCTGGTCTGGGAGGTATTCAGGAGGAGCCAACAAGAGGGAGAAAGGATCTGGTGACTGCTGTTACTGCAGGGAATATAACTGGCTGTATCTTTTAAGTGATGCAAATAAGATGTATATGTTTGTAAAAATATAATAGATTCCTACAAACCACAAGTGCTCTTGCTGCAAATAAGAATTTATTAATGTAACATCAAAATGAAGAAAGGTTTCCCTTCCTCCTCTTTATATTTAGCTGTGCAGTTTGCCAATACTTGAGATACTATTTCCCTAGTGTAATTGTTTTACAGGAATAATCTTGATGTTTGAAAAAGTGCACATTTGCATGTGTAGAAGTCTGTTCTTGGATTGGGCTCATGCTGTGGTGTGTTTGGCTTCTAACTGCTATGGTGCCACGTCAAATGGAAGATACCACAACCAATAGCTTTCCCAATTGCCCTATTAAGCAATCACTTTACTGATATTCTGTTTTCCAATAATTTTGAGGTAAATTTTTTCCATATATTCAATTTCCAGGTTGTGTGACATGTAAGCCTTAAAAAATCCTGACCAGTGAAGTTTGGCAAGGGCAGGTTTTTTTTGAAAAAAGGGTTACTTGATACTAGCTTTCATGCATTCATGGAGATGATGGAAAGCATGTTTTCAAGGGCAAGTTCCTTTGTCAAAGTTCCTAAGTTTGAAGGTGCAGAAATCAAAAATGGGACCCCCAAAAAGTGCAAAAATCAAAACACTATGTAGGGTGTAAAAATTGAAAATATCAAATATCAAAAATTAATTTTCCAGAGGTTAACTTTGAAGCCCAAAAAATAAAGTTCTTATTATAAAATAAATATATTATAAACCCTTTTATAGACTAAAGAGACCCCAAGAAATTTATTTCTGCAGTAAAAACTGTATGTTAAATAATAAAAATATGCTCAGAACTGCTTTTTTTTAAAGAAAGTTTATTTTGGTTTCAAAAGCAAAATTAGACTAGAATTTATATGTAACCATATTTAATTAAATAGAAAATATGAAAATAAATATAAACTTTTTTAATTATAGTTTAATAATAAAGTTTATTATCATTTTCAGCATATGTAAAGCTATAATAATACTTCAGTATAAGCAAAATTAAAACTTTTTCCTACAAGATACAAGCATATAATTTTAGGTGTTTTAGTTGATTTATTAATCTTATTTCAACAATAAAAATTATAGAATATTAATGCAGTAGTTTTAAAAGCTATGGCAACAACTGAAAATACCTCAGATTTAACAAAATGATTTCAGATTTGAACAAAATCCAAGTTGTGCGAGATTCAGGATTCAAATAATTCAAATATTTTTGGTCAATGAATGAACTGTTAAAAAACAAAATTTCACTAGCCCATTTTACAAAATCATATCAAATTTCAAGCAGTGTTGTTTAAACCACAAACAGAATGAACTGACACAACAAGTGAGATGAATGGATGCTGTTCTGGAGTATATTATAATCCAATCAGGATTCATATGAGGCACTGACAGAAGGACTAAAATGAAACAAAATTTGAGCACTCTAGAAGCAAGATTCCACAAGCATAAAACAAAATTAAGTCACACAAGATGTGTAATATGAGCAGCCTAAAATAAAAATAACAGTTCAGCAGCAAATCAATAGCTATCCAATTTAGGAACAGAGACATTTTATTTGTTTTCATGGCTCCTGATTTGTGTATAATGGTCTTGATAATTTTCCAAATATGGAATGGTGATTACAATAAAAATAAATCATATATTTTAAACTTCTACTTTTAGTGATTTTATCCTAGCTTTTTTTACAATGGTTTTACTAGCAATATCTTTGACAGCACTAGCAGCCAAGCCAACACCAGCCAAGCCAGCTTCAATGGAGGCAAGGCTCAGGGCATGGAGGCACCCATTTACACCCAAGCCTTTGAGGCGGGTCAAGGAAGCTGACCTGTACCTGACCCCTATGGCTTTGACTTGTTCAGTGGTCACATAGTGTCTAGCTCTGCCCCTGCCCCTGCTCCTGTACCCACCCCTGCACAAGCTGCCCATCAACCAGCCAATCAGAATGGAAACCTCAATCCAGAACAACTTCCCGCCACAAGCCAATCTGCCCCCTACAGCCAATCAGGCTTCAGCTCCCACAGCCCAGCACCCCAAACACAGAATAATTACTGCTCAGATTCTTCAGGAAATTGTGGCACTGAACTTGCAGGGTCTGTCCTGGGAACAGATTGCTAGCCAATTGCAATTCACCTGGGCTACTGTCATGCAGGAATTCAATAACTTAATGAACAAGGGGAATATGATTGGGATGACCAAGAAGCCCAAAAATGTAAAGTTAGGCCTCTCCCTTAGGCCTCTACTTCAATTCCTGCTAAATTCTTGGGAATTTCTACCAAATTATGTTTGAATATTTATCTAAAAGGTTACCAAAAAAGCCCAAGAAAAGCCATCAATTTAATATTTTGGAATTATTCAGAAGATGCCTCCACCTAACCCACCCAAGAGACACATCTGGTTAAATATCATGTGCAAGAGCAGCCAGGAGCAGTGGTAATTGTGTCCAAAGCATATTCCTGATGTTAGTTGGTTCAGTTTTCCTTTTTGACTATGTCTGTTCAAAAATTTTCAAGATCTTCCTGCCTCAAGAAATTCATTTGTATCCGCTCATATAATTGGTCAATTGGTTTGTGACATTTGATCTACCACCCCAATCTTATTCCATCCCTTAAATGAATGCAAGAGTTGTAAAAGATCTTGCTTCATCATTCTCTAATCTAATAAAGTTTGAAATTTATTAGTATTTTTGGTCATTTGGTTATATCTGTTTGCTTTGCAGTGTTCAGTTGACTCCTCCCCCCCCCCTTTGACCTACCCAGGAATTGTTGGCAACAACCTTTTGGTTGTTGCTGAAACCGCAATTTTATTGTGGTCAAGAGCTTGGTTTTATTTCCTCTTAACCTGCTCCCCAATTCTCACAAATAAGGCCCCAAGTCCCAAATAACAGAGGCCTACCCAATCATGCTTGACCTCCTGCAGCAGTACCCCAAGCTTCCCTTGACCCAGGTCCAGAAGCAACTTGTGCACCATGGCATTTGGGTGTCTGAGTGCATGGTGCAGCTCTGGATGCATGGAAAGGTGGCTTCAATACAGATTCTTACCAATTTTGCCGGCAACCAATGGGATGGCACTGAGGATTCCCCATATGACCCCACCATTGAATCCACCCTGGTCTGATGCCTGACTAGTCTAACAGATGACATCATGTTTGTCTTCTATTATAAGCTATTGATAACTTTTGACAATTTTGGCGCCCAAGGAAGAGCCATCACCCAAAAAGGGAGGAAGAAGGTCAAGAAGGGAACTTTCATTGGTGTGTTTCTGGCTGTTTCAGCCAAGGGTTTTGTCTACTATTGGACAAACCCTGATTTCATTGATGGCTACTCATACAGCCACATCCTCAGTGGATTGCTCAACTCCTGGGATGGCTCAAATTCCAAATACCGGGTTTTCTTGAGCCACCAGATGGAGGGAAGCTCCACTGCCCTTGAGGCCATCCAGGGACACAGGCCTCAGTCTACCCTGCCAGCCATGCCAATGTCTATCTGGCAGATGTTGTGTTCTTCAACATTAGTGTTGTGAACTGAGGCGCAACACAGATACACAGCGGGGAACCCTAACCTTAGGATTGGATTTGTACTAAACCTCGGTTAGAATTGAAGGGGAGGCTATGTGTTTACCTTGTGGCCCTGATTGAATAATATCTGCTAGATGTGGCTAGAGAGGCGCCAAAGTATGTGGAGACACAAAGACAAAAATCTGAATAGAACTTAATTTTTATTTGTAAAAGTGAAATGGAATATATACTGTGTAGCTTTACCACAAAACAGTACATGGACGGTAGGATCACTTGCCACCAGCATGAGTGGTGCAAGTGATTTGCGCAGAATAAGGAAACTGAACAATTGAATTTCCCGATTTGGAGCCAGACTCATTTCAAAGGGCAAAAGCAAAAGAGAGAGATTTGTCCTTGAAATAACCCATCAAAGGCAAAATTGAAACATGGTGAATGGCGGCATTCACAACATTGCCCCCTCTAGATTGGCCTTGGGGCGGTGGTATTTGTAGAGGAACTTGGCATGTACTTGGGAAAACAGTTGAACACTATAGAGGAGTTTCACAGTGTACTCTGACCCTTGCTTGAAGGTCACTTCTAAAGGTCCAACCCAAAACATATCTAACTTGTGAGCATGTCCTCCTACTCTATGCTGATAGTAGAGAACATGGTCCCCAATATTGAACTCAGTCAAGGGAGAGCATCCAGAATTATCAGGAGAGAGCTCAAGCATCTTGGTCTTGTACACAGAGATGTATGCAGTAGCTTGTATATTGATGATGCGGTTGACTAAATTTTTTATATGGTCATCTGGGTTCACATCTTTATCAGAGGAAAGGAGGGGGACCCCAAGAGCAACAGGGTAGTGGCTTCACAACCATACAGTATAGCAAAAGGGGAATACCTGTGACACAATGTTTACTAAGGCAATAGGCAAAGAGAGCAGCGGGTAATTATAGATCCCAGTTTGCAGCATCAGATTAAGTGAGTTTCCTCATGATAGAAACCAGAGTCAAATTTGCACGCTCAACTGACCCATTGGTAGAGAGATTATAGGGGGCATAGAAAGACTGGTGAGACCCCAAGGCTTCAAAAATCAGAGGTTACCAATTTGGCGTTGAAGTTAGTCCAATTTTCAGATAACAACACTTGAGGACAGCCATGGCAAAAGAATACGTCTTGCAGCAGAAAGGCGGCAGTTGTCTTGGCAGTGATGCCTTTAATATGACGAGCTTCTACCCACTTTCTAAAATGATCAACAGCAATAAGGATAAAGCAACAACCAGAGAGAGAGTGAGTGAGGGGCCCTAAAGTGTCAATACTGACAGTATGAAATGCGTGTTGAGGGGGGACTAGCTCAAACTTTTGCAAGGCAGCTTGAGGTTGCTGGAGCTGGCAATTGTGGCAACTAGCAATGACATCTGGAATCAGCAGGAAAAGGCTCTCCCAGAAATAGTTTTTCTGGAGCCAGTCATAGGTCTTGGCAACGCCTCCATGTCCCGTCTCCTTATGAGCTTGAAGCACCAACAAAAGGCAAAGGCTAGGCTGTACATAAGGTAGGTAGCAGTCTCATACTTTCTTGAAAAGCTGGTTATCACAAATGAGCGTGTCTTCAGATAGCTTGGATATGGCAATACAAACTTCTTCCATTTCATTCTCCCGGGAGGAAGGATATCCAATTAGTTCATATAGTTGATCAGCCTCAGCAGGTTTTAGCGCAAAAGTTGGGCATTTTGGGCAATCTATCAGTGTTTTGATGTTGAATCCTGGGACAGCGTAGCACAGTAAAGCCGTAGCCTTTCAGGCAAAGATCCCATCTAGCCAGTTGTTCTTCTGGTTCATTAAGCTGTTTTAACCACTTAAGCAAAGCATGGTTGGTGACCACTGTGAAATGTGTACCATTTACATAATGGCGGAACTGCTTGACAGCATGCAACACAGTGAGACATTCTTTCTCTGTGACAGTGCAATTCTTCTCATACTTGTTGAGGACACAAGAGGTATAAGCTAAAGGGTGATCCACACCCTCAACATCCAGCTGATTCAAGATAGCCCCTAGTCAGGTCACTAGCATCATTATATAGGATGAAATCCTTAAGTAGTCAGGATACACTAGTATGGGGGCCTCTTTGAGCTTTTGTTTGAGGGTCTTAAAGGCTTGTTGATGGCTAGAGGTCCATTTGAGGGGGACATTAACTAAAAGTTGGACCAAAGGCTCATTAGTGTTGGCAAAGTCAGGGATGAATTGTATGTAGTAACTCATCATACTGTTGCAACTGAACCAATGAGGATTCAGTACTTGGAATTGGGGAAGACAGTCCAATAGAAAGGACAGAATAATAAGAATAAGGAATTGTTTATTGTAGAATATTGTGATTAATATACTATATGGGGAAAGCCACAAGGCCACAAGGGGGTGGAATAGTGGGAAGTTCCATGTAAGGTTTGAAGCCAAGGAATAACTTGTGTGGGGATCAGCAAGTCGAATAGGTAGCGCCCCTAATTAGGATGAATTACCTGCCATTTGATATTGCCATCAGATTAATTCATGTGGTTAGATACGTCAAGGGGCGACTCATCAAGCACCCCCCTGTTTATTGTAAGATATGTTAGCAGGCAAGTCTGGAAACTCGGTTGCAATACCCCCTTGCCCCCTGCTTGTTGTCAGACACCAAGACCAGAGTCTGCGGGAGGCCTGGGAAGGTCCGCACAAACAGCTTTTGTGTGGGGATGGCACAGCAGGGGCACAAGCAATCATGGTGAAGCTTCTTGGTGTTTCATTGGGCATCTTCAAGTTGACAAGTGTGATTGTCATATGTCATGTTCTGAGGCGCGGCACAGACACACAACAGGAAATCCTAACCTTAGGATTGGATTCATACTAAGTCTTGGTTAGATGACAGGGAAGGCAAATGTGCTTACCTTGCGGCCCTGGAAGAATAATCTCTACTAGTTGTGGCTAGAGAGAGGCGCGGAAAACAGAAGACACAAATACCAAAATGTGAATAGAACTTAATTTTTATTGGTGAATATGAAATGGAATATATAGTGGTTAGGAATACCACAAAACACTAACAGGACGGTAGGATCACTTGCCACCAGCATTAGTGGGGCAAGTGAGTTGCGCAGAGATCAGGAAACCAAACAATTGTATTTCCTGAATTGGTCATCAACTCATTTTGAGTACCAAAAGCAAAAGCGAGAGATTTGTCCTCAAAACGGCCCACCAAAGGCAAAATCAAAACATGATGAATAGCGGTATTCACAACATCATAGACTGCAGCTATCTTGAAGGGCCCTAGGTGGTTGGGCTCCAACTTGGCAGTATTGGGATTGAGGGTGTAGACAGGGTCACCTATGGCATATCTAGCTTTGAGGTGCTTTGTCCCTCCTGCAAACTGCTTGTGTTTGATTTCCTGGGCTTTGGCACACCATTGGTCTAGGGATGGAGTTGTTACTAGGGGAGGCTTGTTGGGAACCTTGGACCATAGCTTTCTCTGTTCAACCCCTGTCAGACTGTCAGGTGTTCCAAAGGCCAGGGTACTGGGGCTGAACCCTGTGCCCCTGTTGATTATTGCTTGCAGGATAATTAGAGCAGTGGGAAGGTGTTCAGTCCACGCGGTGTTAGAGTGCTCTTGTAAGAGCTTAGAAATCAATTGAACCAGTGAGCCATTTAACCGTTCCACGCGTCCATTGGCTTGAGGATGGTAGGGGTTGTAACTATAAGTTGGAGCGTGTTCTTGGCACAGTATGACTTCATGACATGCCCAACAAGTTTGGGGCCGCCATATGTGATGAGGCATTTGGGTCTCCCAAAGCAGGCCACAATTTCCTTGCCAATGAAGCGTGTGATGGCGGTGTGTTTGGTTGTTGCCCAGGCCACTGGCCAGCAAGTGAAGTAGTTGATGGCAGTGATAACGTACTTCTTTCCCAGCCTGTCTTTGGGGAGTGGCCCCACAATGTTGAGGGCCCACTGCTTAAAGGATTTGTGACAGATCCAGGAAATTCATGCTTGCTTCTTTTTTATCCCAGTCTGACTCTTTTACGGTTTGACGGGGAATCCTTTATATAAGCTTCAATGAGCTTGGATTCCAGGCAAGCAATCTTGGCGTTAAACTTGTTGCCATCTGGTGATCACTTCCACGTTTTTTGCTTCCCATAGTCTTAGCTGCAGACCATCTCTTTCATTCCATGGTGGTCTTCTTTCAACCAAAAGCCAAAAACACAAAGCATAAAAATATTGAGGGGAAATTGACCATTGTCACAATAAGCACCCTTTTTTATTAATTATTATCATGTTTCCATTATATACCAATTGGCGTACATTTGGCTGAAAACCCCTCTGGTTCCAGAATCACACCTGGATTCCTATCACATGGTTTATGACATAACGGCGTCATCCAATCCAGATCTTTAACAAAAAGATCTTCACACTCTTAACCTATAAGAATATGCCATAATACATTCCAGAATCACCTGAATCTTTTTGTGGAAATGTATTGTTTTGACTTGAAGCATTAAGGACTTCCGGCGCCAAAGCCCTGTGGAATATATGTATTCCTGATCCAAGCTATCCTTTTTCCAACTGGGAACCAGCTGATCAATCCTGAATGCATAGCCACCATTGTCTATATTTAGCCGTTTTTTTGCATTTAATGGTTTTTTTGCGTTAAAACCCTATTAAAACGCTTTGAAACTCAAACCAGGCGCCACTGCGGCGCCCAGGAACTTTCCCAGGCGGCGCCCCAGCGCCTCAGCGCCTGAAAAAATTTGATAGCGGCGCCTTGGCGCTTTTCAAATCCATTAGGCGGCGCTTCTAACCCAATAAATTTGCTGACAGCGCTTTTAACCCAAATTCTGGGGGGTTTCTTTTGGCTAATCTTAACCAAACTTCTTGACACAGTCAAGGCAATTAAACAATATAATTAAATCCTCATTAATTATATTCCAAGCATATATTAATTAACCTTCCCAGTTAATTAATCTGTTTGAAGACAACAAGTCTTTACTTGATACAGTCAAGTCCATTTTGGCCCTATGATTAAATCCCCATCAATAATATTCCAGGGTATCAATTAATTAACCTTCCCAGTTAATCAATCACGTTTAAGACACCTAGCCTCATAATCTGAATCATTCAGATTATTTATTACAGCCCTCAATTATTACAGCCTAATTGATTCCTGGGTATCAATTAACCTCCATGGTTAATTAGACAGTTTAAGACACCTAGTCTTATAATCTGAATTGTTAAGATTATTCATTACAGCCCTCAATTAGTACAGCCTAATTGATTCCTGGGTATCAATTACTATGCTGGAAAATCTCTCCAAGGCCAATCCTATTGTTTTGAATTTCAACCTATGAAATTCATCACAATTCAACCTCTTTGTGAAACCACAGCCCAATGTGACTGTAGTACAGTCACAGGTGTCAAAACTGCAGGCTTGACCTGCCAGCAAGGTTCCAACCAAGCGGGTTTGTGACCCGCAATCCAATTACCCAGTCACTCAAAGCCAGACTAGGAAGTCAACTTGAGTTGCCAAATCAATCAACATGAACAAACAATGATCCCTTACGGTGGATACCTCA